>JASDQU010305793.1:35803-63967 GCA_032191745.1 Picea mariana | reverse complement strand
GTATTCAATCAGTTTCATCAATCTAGGCAATAAGCTAGTAATAATTAATCTGGGATTTAAGGAAATAAATTGCATGATCTATTAAGATTTCAGAATATTATAAGATCTATTGCGATGAAATGTTCCAGTGGAATATCCACAAAATTTTATAGATAATATTAGTATTAGAGCGTTTTCTTTGGGGTGTCTATGGAAATTTGTAGGGTCTAGGATTCGGCCTAAGAAGGAAGTCGTAGAACCGTACACATGGAAGAAGAGGCTATTCATAACAACCCTTGTGTTGGAAAGGAAGAGAGATTTTCGAGGTTGGAAGAAAATTTTTCTTATATTTCTCACAACGTGGATCTCCTCATGGCGGTGCTAGTGAACAAGTTCAGAGATTTCGGGGAGGTTTTTGGCTCTAAATCAAAAGCTAGATTGGATTAGAAATCAATGGATAGTGAATACCTAGAAAAGGAATCGAAAAAAAGGCCCGAGAAAGAGTAACCAAGTTCTAGTGCCATCACTCCTTCACAACCTTTATTCAAAATTGAATCGAAAGTGGACATCAAGGCCTACCAAGGTGAGATCGATGTTGTTAAGTTGAACCATTGGTTGCAACAATTAGAAGTGTATTTAATTTTCCATAAAATATAGATAAAGAGCAAAATATTTTATTTACTCGACTAAAACTATAGGGCCATGCATTCACCTGGTGGGAAATCCACATAGAGACACTTAGGTTGGAGGGTAATCCACTAATAACTAAGTGGGATGATTTTAAAATCCTCATCAAGTCCTAGTTCTACCTTATTGGGTATGTAGAGTACCAGTGGATCTGTTGGCATCACTTTAGGTAGAGGCAAGGGAAAAGTGTAAAGAATGCACCATTGAATTCAGGAAGATGGTGATCATGTTGGGTATCTATCCTAAGAACCCACACTTACTCCTCAAGTATATAGGGGGTATACACAACAATTTATGAAATAAAGTGATCCTTTTCAAGCCAAGGACCATTGATGAGGCCTATGTGCAAACAAGATATCTAGAAAACATAGGCCATAAGAAAGGAAAACCATCTGGTTTTAAATAGAAATACCACTAAGATTCTTCCAAGAAGGGGAAGAAAAAATCAAAAGGAAAAGACAAGAAGACAACAACCACTTCACATCAGTGCAAGGATCCAAACAACCACTACAACAATTACAATATCGATGGTCACATCAAATATTAGTGTTGGAAGATATATCTAGAGGTGAATCCAAATAACTATAAGAAGGATTCCAAGAAGAAGAACATTCTAGGCAAGGATTCAATCAACCAGGTAGAGAGTAGCTTGAATGTGGATGGGAATATTTTTTGTGCTTCAATGCAGAAAGAGGTGAATCTGATTATCCTTCATTACAAGGAAGAAAATAAAATGACAAAACTCTTCCATATTAAGATCCATGTCAAAAATACCAAGTGAGATGCTCTATTTGATTATGGCTCACAAAATAACCTCATAGCAAGTGATCTTGTTAGAAAGCTTGGGTTGGAAGTTCATAATCATCTAATCCCATATCCATTGGGATGGGTTAATAAGGATGTAGAGATCAAAGTCACTAAACAATGTAATATGAAGTATCCTATAAGTGAAAATTTTATTGATGAAATGGAGTTAGATATAGTACCCCTTAATGTGTGTGGTGTAGTGTTTGGAAGTCCCTACATGTAGATGAGGGATGTGATCTTCATGTGGAGACAAAACCAGTATTTCCTAATCAAGGATGAGAAGTCTCACATCATCAATGCACATAAAGGCAAGTCAAATATCTCTCTAGCAAGTGTTAACCAAGACAAAAATTTGATCAACTCTTTTAAGAAGTATGTAATGTTTTTCTTAAGAGAGAATCATCTAGGGGAGTAATCAGTAAGAGTAAAGGAATCCCTAAAGGGATGTAGCAAAAAAAAAAATGGCAATTGGATAAGTTCTTGCATGCGTATAGAGAAGTGTTCCAAGATCCTAAAGGGCTTCCACCTAAGAGGGAATTCGAGCATGAGATACAATTTTTTCTTGAATCCCCATTACCAAAAATTGGGTATACAATATGTTTTGGAAGCACATGGAGTGAAGAAAAAATTGCAACAATTGTTGGAGTAGGGATTAATTTGACCAAACACCTCACCTTGTGGGTCACCTATCATCATAGTACCCAATAAGGATGGGAATTGGTGAATGTGTATCGACTACAAATATTTGAACAAGATCACATTCAATAATTGGTACCCTCTTTCAAAGATTGATACTTTGATAGATCATCTGCAGTGAGCCAAGTGCTTCACCAAGTTTGATCTCAAATTGGGATACCACCAGGTATGTGTTAAGGAATAATACACCTGGAAGACTTCCTTCAAGACAAGGCAAGGTCTATATGAATGGTTGGTCATGCCTTTTGGTTTATGTAATGCACTAGCTACATTCATGTGTTTGATGAATGATGTATTGCATCCCTATTTAGATTCATTTGTAATAGTGTATTTGGATGACATATTGGTTTATAACACTACCTGGGAGGAGCACATATCACATCTCATACAAGTGTTTGAGACTCTAAAAAATCATAAGTTGTTGGAAAACCTTAAGAAATGTGAGTTTTCTTAGTAGTCGTTGGCGTATTTGGGGTATGGGATCGATGGAGGGGAACTCCAGATAGATCCGACAAGGATGGAGACCATCATGAAGTGGCATGTTCCTACTAATGTCATTGGATTTAGGATATTTGTTGGGGAAACATAATACTTGTGGAAGTTCATAGAATCCCTTTCAATGGTAGTTGCACCACTGCATGCCATAACAGGAAGTGGTAAGAGTTTCCATTGGGATAAGAATTAACAGAAAGATTTCAAGGATATAAAACAAAAAATCAATCAAACACCAATCCTCACATTTCCTAACTTGTAGAATCCTTTCAAAGTGGATACAGATGCAAGTTGGTATGATATGGGAGTAGTTTTAATGCAAGGAGGTAAACGAGTATGCTATCATTATGAGATGTTTCATGGGGGATTCCTAAACTACCCTACATATGATAAGAAACTCTATGACCTGGGTCAATATGTTAAGAAGTGGTACCACTATATGATGGGTAAGGAAACCATTATTCATACTAATCACCATTCGTTGTAATATTTGCATGCCTAGAGTAAGCTTAAAAAAACCATACATTACAAGTGGATGGGTTTTTTCAACAGTTTCATCTAGTCATCAAGTATAAGAATGGAAACAATAATAAGTTGGCAGACATTCTTTCAAAGGAACCCACATCCAATATTATAGCTTGGGGGACTCTTATGCACATGGATCCTCTTACACATGATGCATACAAAGAGGCATGCATAGAATATGAGGACTTTGGAAGGGTGTTTCAATAAGTAGAATGCCAAATTCATGATGAAGAAGGTGAAAGTAAGAATTATTATCATCTCCATAATGGGTTAATATACAAGCTATATAAGCTTTATGTTCCTAAATGTGAAATATTGCAACTTATCAAAGAGGCTTACAACTCCAAGGTTGCATGACATTTTGGTTTTGGGAAGACGATTACTAACTTACAAAGGTATGTGTATTGTCCAGAATGCAAGAAGATGTAGCTCAATATATTAGAGGATAGATGATTTGTTGTACCAACAAGCCCGATAATAGGAATAAAGGTCTATACCATCCCTTAACCGTACCCACTCGACCTTGGGAAAGCATTTCCATGGATTTTGTGGGTGGTTTTCCAACAACTAGAAAGGGATGTGACTATCTATTTATGGTAGTTGATAGGTTCAGTAATATGTGCATTCTTGTGCCTTGTAAAAATACCATCAAAGGACAAGAAAAAGTAAACATGTACTTTGAACAGGCCTAGGTGCACTTTGGAATACCACAGAGCATCATCTCAGATAGAGATACCATATTTCTTAGGTCCTTTTGGACTACACTTTGGGAGAATATGGACATGAAGTTGAAGAGATCTATAACATTCCATCCACAAACAAATGGCTATACAAAAGTAGTCAATAGGACTTTGGATCAACTTTTGATGGGTTACAATTAGAAGCATATGAAGACTTGGGATGAAACTATGATCTACATTCAACACTCTTATAACATAGCACTCCATACTTCTATTGGAAAGTCCCCTTTTGAAACTTTCTTTGGGTATTTTTCACCTTCTCCCTTGGATGCTTATGAACAACAAGGAGTGAGGGAATTCATCACAAGAGAAGAATTGAAAGAAAATAAGTTTGTTGAAAAGGTTAGGTAGATCCATTTGCAGGTACAAGAGACACTAAAAAAGTCACATGAAAGGTACAAGGCTTGACATGATCAACACAGAACATAAAAAACATTCAAAGTGGGAGACAAAGTTTGGTTACAATTGAACAAGGAAATACTACAAGGTCCTGGTAAGAAGATAAAGGCTCTACGGTATGACCCTTTTGAGGTATTGGAGGTGGGTGATAATGCCTACAAATTTAGTCTATCCCCATATATGTGCATTCACTCATTAGTAAATGTGGATAATATCAAACTCTATGAGCCCTCCATGTTGGATTAGGAAATTAAGGAGCATGTCCTAAATACCATAGAGGACTTATGACCAAAAGCTCATGCAAAGTTGGTAGAAGATACAATATTACAAAAGAAGTCCAAAACTACTAGGCAAGGGCATCATGACCTTAAATGGCAGATTGGTTTGAAAGGAAAACTTCCAGGAAAGGAAAAATGTTACTCCAGGAAGAAGGTAGAGGAAAATTTTCCCCACCTCATTCAATAAAACTTTTAGGGGAAACAAATCCTCCATAAATGAGGAGTTATGATCCATAATGGATCATTATATATTTTTTCATATATCCTAGTACTTTATGGGTGGAGAAATTGGAGGAATTGTCTTGTAGGGCCCATTTTAGTTGTAGGTCCTAGTTTGGAGAATTGTAGTTTGAGACCTTCCAAATCCATTTCATGCATCAAATGGAACTTTTTTGGGTCAAAACTTTGAAATCATATAAAAAATACTCTTGACACTATTATACAAATTGATACCTTTCCAACGATGCAAAAATTTCCTCAAGCAAAGCTTGTATACAAAAATTATGCCTCCCACAAGTTGACCTACCTTGTTGACCAATATAGTATGATTGGATACCACGTCATCCCCCATTACTCACACATGTGGGGCTATCCATGTATCAAATTTCAATAATATTCTAGAAGGTTCAAAACCCTATCACTAATTGAGGGTTTAGGATGAAAAACCCCTAACTCAAGACGGATATCGAGTTATGTTAAATACAGAGCCACTAGGAAGAGAAAGGGTTCCATTATTTTGTATGGTAATTTTCAATATTTAAGCAGTGCATCCAAGGAGTTGGATTTGAGAGCATAACATAGGTAGGAAGAAGAGTCTATAGTGTTATAATAATAGGTGTGCTCATTTCTCCATAGAAAATATAGCAATATTGTCACCCAACCATAGGCTGAAGCCACCCCCGAGCGCCTTAATCTTGACAGATAGAATAATTCTAGAAGAAAATCCTAGAACCAATATCCAACCAAGGTAGCATACTTTTCTCCAAAGCTAGCATACCAAGTAGAGAATCCAAACCATAACCAAGGCAGAAAGTCCAAACCATAACCAAAACAAAAAGTCCAAACCATAACCAAAAGACCAAGTCACCACTGCAGTAGTTGCAACTCTCCTCCAGTCATGTGCACCACTTGTCCTTATACAGTTGTGAGAGTGAGTGTGACAAATGAGCTCTAGCGCCCTCTTATTTATATTCCTCCAAGTGACCTAACTTGGTCGAATTGTACTTTTGGAGGATAATAACTTAATATTGATTATTCTCTTGAGTCGAATTGTCTTCTAGGATTATTATCCAATGTTTTAGGGTTTCTCTTACTTTCCGGAATATTCTAGTCTCGCCAAAGGTTACATGTAGAGGTTAAAACCTCCCGTAGCTACCATAATGTCAACACTCCCTCCTATCGAGGGAGGTATGAAAGGAAATGGTCTTGAACACAAACTGACCATTCAACCAGTAACATCATCATAGCCACACAAGCTATCTCATGATCACGTAGATCAACTTACGAGCAACATCACCACTATCAATATCATCTGATAGCATCGACTACATGATCTATCGAGGCCATACTCCATCTGAGTGATCGGGCATGATGTTGAATAAGTCACTCAATCAACATAGTGATACAAGCTGGACCATTCTTCTAATCCGAACATACATCCTAGAAGAATAGTTGTCCCAACAGATGTTGAAATCCCCACAATGAGATACAAGAATCATTCTTCTAATATGGACCTACATCCTAGAAGAATGTTAGCCCTCCCATATGTTGAAATCCACCCTATGGGCTACAGAGACCATTCCTACAGGAATGCCAGTCTCGGACTATTTTCTAATAGGTTCGTATGTACCATAGATATGAATCTCTACCCATATGCCTTAGAAAATATTGGTCCCATATCAACCACCCTAAACAGGACGTCATGTCCTTAGGAGGAATAATATTTAACCTAATCGAGCCAATAACCGTGCCTCATGAAAAATATCAGTCCTGAACCATTTTCCTAATCATGCCATAATTTGTGCCTTAGGAAAAATGCCAATCCATGATATGTCAACAATCTGTCAACCTAGACCATTCTCCACAAGGAGAATGTCTTTCCACCAATAATTCATTCTGCTAGGACCATTCTCTGCCTGGAGAATGTATGTCCACCAACACACTGACTATCTATCTAGCTGGAAATCATATCCAACACTAGTGGTAGTATCCATGGAAATAATATAGTAGCATACAATTTCTACAATTCCATCCAATAGAACACAACTGTGTCTATCCATGGTAGTACACAACTATTGTCCAGTGGTACACAACCACTCCTAGTAGCACATGGTTACTAACCAGTGACACACAATCACTACTAGTGGAACACATCCACCATAGTAACATACATCTACTGTCCAGAGACATACAGTCTCTACAACAATCATATCATCTGATATCAACAATATCATGATACAAACTGAGTCATCTGGGTCATTCTTCCACTCACATCTGTGAGATCTAGAAGAGCATCTTCCCTCAGAAAGTTAAACATCAATGATGGAATGTATGGTCTATTCTTCCCAAGCATAGAAGAATAATTGTCCTTGATTTCTAAACCTGGACTATTCAACCTAACTAGGCCATTCTTTCGGCACGATTCACAGTGCAACCTGGAGAAAATGAGTATGCCCTAGGGAATGACTACCCCTAATTGTTGAACCTGTACCATTCAACCTAACTGGTCCATTATTCTAGCATGATTCATAGTGAAACCTGGAAAGAATGAGTCTACCCTAGGGAATAGCTGTCCGGACCATTTCCTACGGAAATGACTGTCTTGCACCAACCTCCTACATCGGACTATTCTTCGAAACTACTCACAACTGTGAACTTCGAAAGAATGATTACCCAAAGAGGTGGACCATTCTTCTTGACCACTTTTCAGAGTGATTTCCAATGAGAATGACTATCCTAGACCATTCCCCCACACTGGCCACAAGGGGAATCATTGTATATGGTACATCAACAATCTATTGGACCATTTTCGTTACAAAAATGATTGTCCATTCTGGACCATTTTCTGAACTAGAAAATGATTGTCCATTAGAAATCTTGGACCACTTTCTAAAAATTATTGTCCATAAAGAATCTTGGACCAATTTCTGGACTGGAAAGTTACTTCCCAACCTGGACCATTTTCCAAACTGGAAATTTACTATCCATATATCAATAACATATTAGTGCTCCCTCCCAACCTAGGGAGTAATCACTTCCATTTCCAATAAGGAAGTCATCTCCATGAGTCCAGCTTGTCCCTTAAGTACTCAAACTTTTCATCTTGGATAGAGGCTTTACCAAAATATCTGTTATCTTCTCATCAGTGGAGATATATTGGAGAACCATGTCTTGATCATAGTCATATTTCCCCTCCTCGGTCTTCATGATCATTCCTAGCATGTGAAAACTTGATTCCATGACAATGATAAATTTGAAAAAGGGGGGTGGGGGAAGTAATATTAGTGTTAACAATGAAACATGCTCCAAGGTCGGGGGCTACACTGCATAACATGCCTTTCCTTTAGCTAAGGTACCAGGTTTGAGGAGCATATATTCCACCAAATTTTCCTGGGATTTTCATTCGGCTTCGTCCTTCTTTGACATGCCATTCAGGTGGGGCAAGCCATTTTCAGAATGGAACCTGTACCCATACTGTTGGTCTTGAACATATTAATTGAGATTACAATTCACAAAGAAGGTTTAACATAGCTGTTAAACCCTAAAACCAGGCGTTATTCTATGCAAACTCAGATTTTAGCCTCCAAAGTTCTAAATATATTAAACATGAATTTTGCCTGAGTTGAGAACTAGATGAAAATTATGCAGTGATGAAATCACCGACTATCTTTCTTCACAAACATAACATTTAACTACTTAAATTTTGCAAGCAACCTTAAGACTGTATGGCTTTTTAATGATCATAGACTTTTGCAACATATGTGTACACTATCCCTGCTGGTGCATTTGAGTTAATCACTGACAATAATCATTGGTAACTTGAGAATTATGTTATACTTGTATCAGTTGGCTTTAGATGAGATTCCAATCATGATTGAAAGCAATTGTTAACATACATTAACAATAGCACAATAAACCTATGATGCATAAATGATAAATAATAGTCTGGCTATACTGAAGGATCAATCTTGTTGTTTTATACTATGAACACTCCAATTGACTAAAATGGCCTCAAAAAATAGAAGGGGGTATGCTATGTAGAATGGATGCATAACATCCATTGAGTTTGTAGAATCTATGACAATTTCAATTTACTGACAAAGAGTGATTTATATGGGTTTAACTTTCCCAATATGTAACCATAACATGGGTGGTTTATGTTAACCAGCTCCATCATAGTTTGTTAACACCATTTTTCACATTCAACATAACCCTAACAATTAAGTAGATGAAAGCTAGCATTCTATCAGCTGAGAATTTGCAGTGTGTGTAATTGGCATCATGTATAGGAGTAGCTACAGTTCATTCCATCTTATTGTCGAACCTGTTACTAGCAACATTCCACATGATGAGTAGGTAATACAAATTTTTGGACATGATACTGATGCAGGGGCATTAGGAAGAAAAACAAAACTTATATTATCATTGTGTTCCAAAATTTAGGCCAATTTAGCTTGAGTGTTGGTGAGGTGTGTGTTGTAATAATGGCTATTTTTGCCAAAATGAACTCTCGAATCCTAGGAAGTTAGTATAGCTGATTTTGTGTGATTAGATTGTGATCTAGAAGATTGGGGATCCTATTTGTCAGGATCTCAAACAAATTCTTATGATTCCTTTAAGAATAGAAATGTAATCGATCAAAGGGGGATGGAATAGAAGGAAGACAGGGGCTTACTCTGTGTGTGGTTTTGAATAAAATCTAATTCCAATTGACCCATGTTTTATGTAATGAAGCCTTGTGTATATGCTTGATTAATATTCTGTAATTGTTTAACTTGGTAGATTAATCATTTCATTGATCAATCATTCTCTGCAGAAGGATTAGATCTATCTGATCTATGTTTGGATGAATTTAGGTTATGTAAAGAGCATTTCAGTAAGTTGCAACAATGTATTCCTGAGTGAATCACCACACTACAATGAATATGTAGAGAAATCGACCCCTGTAGCTTAGTCACGCATCCAAAAAGAGCAGGTTCACGTTTGGGTGAACAACCTCAACCATTTTTCCATGCTTCCAAAAAGAAGCTCTGAAACGTTCGATCCAGAAATCCAAATTGTTACAGAGTACTGAATATTGATCTGGTGTTTAAAAACAAAGCGTTATGCCCTGTATAGAGGTAATAATTGATCAGAGGATATTTTTATCTCTTTGATGCCTGCATTAATTGGTATCAGAGAAGGAATTTTGATTGGTTGAAGTGTCAGTTTTTGCATGTGGTGAAGAGTTTATCATCCACTTGTATCATTACTAGCAGAATGAGATTATCAACCAAGATCTCAGAGTGATCTTTTATGTCAAGTTATGGCTTATAGGATTGGAAGAGAAGGTCAAGGAGGTAGAAGGCTAATAGCAAATGCTGAGGTGCTGAGATTGATGCAGTGTTTGGAGGAAAGGCTATATGTCATAGAAGGTGACAAACAAAGGGATCTAGATGATGCTAGTGATGATGAAGAACCTCAAGAAGAAGAACCTGTAGCTCAAGAACCAGTTGAGTTGAAGTTGTTAAAAAAATTTATGGGATCCACCTCAAGACATAAGACTGATGTATCAAACTACTATGATGGTTTGAATCCTGAAGAGCTCGTTGACTGGATCAATGACATGGAGAATTTCTTTGACTATGAGGAGATGAATTAGGAGAAAAAAGTAAAGTTTTTTGTGACAAAACTCAAAGGACATGCATATTTATGGTGGGACGGTGTGCAGGCAGAAAGGAGAAGGCAGAACAAGCAAAATATCAAGAGTTGGGACCGAATGATCGTAAAACTCCGAGGTAAGTTTTTACCTCAAGATTATCAGCTCTCTTTATTTAGACAGATGCAAAATCTTAGGCAAAGATTGATGTCTGTAAGAGAATACACCGAAGAGTTTTATAAAGTAAACATAAGAGCAGGTTATGTACAAGATACTGTAGAAAAGGTAGCCAGATTTATGAATGGCTTGAGAATGGATATCGTATGATGACCCCAAGGACAGTAGAAGAAGTTTACCAACTTGCCTTGAAAGCAGAAGACAAGATTGCAAGGATAAAGTCAAATAGAAGAACAGGTCCTAACAGAGGAAGGGGACGACAATATAATAGAGAAAGATCTACAAATCAAAGAGAGGGAACCAATGGTTCAAGTCATCAAGGACATCAAGAAGATGACTTTAGTGGAAGACGATTCTCTCCTAGAGGAAGAGGCCATGGCAGAGGAAGAGAATTCAAATGTTATAAGTGTGGCAAGATGGGACATCGATCTTTTGAGTGTCCAGAGAACAATAATACAGATTCAAGAAAAGTTGTTGTTGTTCCAATAGTAACGAATGTGCAAGAGGTTGAAAATATACTTGAGACAAGTGAGTCTCTTTTGTTGAAGAAAGTGTTGCTGAAAGTAGAGAAGGAAGCTGTTGAACCAGCCCTGAGGAAGGCATTGTTTAAAACAATGTGCAAAGTAAAGGGAAAATGATGCAAGGTAATAGTTGACAATTGAAGTACAGACAATTTGGTGTCCACTGAATTGGTGGAAAAGTTAAATTTGTAAAAGGAAAAGCATCTAGTACCATATAAGGTGTCATGGCTTCAAAAGGGACATCAACTATTAGTAAACGAGCAATGTGAAGTGGATCTACAGATGAGCAGTTATAAAGACAGAATTCTTTGTGATGTTATGCCAATGGATGTGTGTCACATCTTATTGGGCAGACCTTGGCAATATGACAGGAACGCCATACATGAAGGCAAAAGGAATGTTTACAAGTTTCAAAAGGATGGACTAAATCAAACTCTGCTACCATTACGAGAGGAAGAAACAACTGTAGAAAGTGATCTAAATTTTTTGTTGATGAGTGGCAAGGAGTTTCTTCAACAGATGGAAGGTATTGAGGAAAATTTTGCTCTAATATGTAAGCCTAAGGTAGTGTTTACAACTACTAAAATTTCAGATCTGCCTATTGAAATTCAGGGCATACTAAATGGACACCATGATATAGTTGTAAATGACTTACCAGATGAATTTCCACCTAAGAGAAGTATCAGTCACCATACTGATCTGATACCTGGATCAAATTTTCCAAACAAGGATGCATACAGAATAACACCCCAGGAAAATGAAGAAATCAGAAATCAAGCACAGGAGCTGTTAGACAAAGGGTTTATCCGAGAAAGTCTTAGCCCATGTGTTGTGCCAATAGTGCTAAGCCCAAAAAAAGGTGGAAGATGGAGAATGTGCACTGACTCAAGGGCCATCAACAAAATAACAATCAGGTACATATTTCCCTTACCTAGAATCTATGATTTACTGGACTGTTTGAAGGGTGCAAAGTATTTTTCCAAAATTGACTTAAAAAGTGGTTACCATCAAATTAGAGTCAAAGAGGGAGATGAATGGAAAACAACATTAAAAACAAATGATGGTTTGTATGAATGTCTTGTCATGCCATTTGGCTTATCAAATGCACCAAGCACCTTCATGAGGTTAATGAATGAAGTGTTGAAAGACTTTATTGGGAAGTTTGTCATAGTTTATCTGGATGATATACTAGTGTACAGTAAGTCCAAAGAAGAACATTTAAGGCACTTGAGTTATGTTATGAAGAAGTTACAACAAGAGAAATTGATAATAAATTTAAAAAAAATGTTCATTCTTGAAATCTGAACTTATATACATTGGCTTTGTAATTTTTGAGGAGGGATTAAAGATGGACCCTGAAAAGGTGAAAGTTATCCAAGAATGGCCTTCACCCAAGAGTATTTTCGGAGTAAGA
The DNA here is from genome assembly GCA_032191745.1 of Picea mariana. NCBI lineage: Eukaryota > Viridiplantae > Streptophyta > Pinopsida > Pinales > Pinaceae > Picea > Picea mariana. The sequence continues at coordinate 51,395 of JASDQU010305793.1, read as the reverse complement.
AGCTTTCATGGACTATCTAGTTTTTAAAGGAAGTTCATAAGAAATTTCAGCAAGATTAGTGCACCAATAATTGAAACCATCAAGAAGGATAAGAAACCATTTAAGTGGACTACTGAAGCTGAAAAGAACTTTCAACTATTGAAGAAAAAGGTCACTGAACAACCTATTTTAACCTTACCAGATTTTCAAAAACCATTTCAAGTGAAGTGTGATGCTAGTGGGGAAGCCATAGGAGCTGTATTGAGTCAGGAAGATATGCCCATAGCCTATTTTAGTGAGAAGTTGAACGAATCCAAGAGGAAGTATTCATCATACGATAAGGAGTTTTATGCTATAGTCCAATCATTGAAGAAATGGAGGCATTATTTGCTTCCTAAAGAATTTGTCTTGTACTTAGACAATCATGCTCTGCAATATATAATGCAGCAACCAAAGCTAAATCAAAGACATGTTAAGTGGGTGGAGTATTTGAAAAATTTTGCTTTTGTGATAAAGCATATTAGTGGACAATCTAATAAAATTGCAGATGCTTTAAGTAGGAGGGATTTGATAATACAAGGAAATCAAGTATAGGTTACAGTATTTGTCTCTATGAAAGAATTGTATGAAAATGATGCAGATTTCAAAGCAGCACTTGAGGCTTGCAAAGATCTAGCAGTAAGGGACAGAACTCAATGGTTAGATTACATAATGCAAGATGGTTTACTACTTAAAGGCAGTCAACTTTGTATTCCCAAATGCTCGATGAGAGAAAACTTAATCAAGGAAAAGCACAGTGAAGGATTAAGTGGGCATTTTGGACATGATAAGACTTTGGAACAACTAAAACATTTCTATTTCTGGCCAAGGATGAGAACAAAAGTACATAAGTTCATAGATAAATGTACAATCTGTCAGCATGCAAAGGGAAAAAGCAAAAATATAGGTTTGTACACCTCACTTCTAATTCCCAACAGGCCTTGGGATTCAATTAGCATGGATTTCGTTTTAGGTTTACCAAAAACACAAAAGGGTCATGATTCAATTTTTTTTGTTGTAGATAGATTCTCTAAAATGGCACATTTTATTCCTTGTTTCAAAACTAGTGATGCTACAAATATAGCTAATCTATTTTTCAAGGAAATTGTGAGGTTGCATGGACTTCCAAAGAGTGTTATCTCTGATAGAGACACTAGATTTCTTGGACATTTCTGGAGAACCTTGTGGAAGAAACGTGGGACAGATCTGAGTTTTAGCTCAGCATACCACCCTCAGATTGATGGACAAACTGAAGTGGTTAATAGAAGTTTGGGAAATATTTTAAGGAGCTTAGTTGGAGAACATCCCAAACAGTGGGATCAAGCACTCGCTCAAGCATAAGTTTCTTATAATGACTCCTCAAATAGGAGCACAGGACAGACTCCATTTCAGATTGTATATGGAATGCACCCAAGAGGTATTTAAGAACTCACGGATTTAGGGGAGGATGAGAGAAGAAGTGCAGATGGAGAGGACTTTGCTACAGCCATGCATGAAGTCCATGAACAGATAAAATCGAAATTATAGGACAACAGCACCAAATACAAAAGCAGAGCAGATTTAAAGAGGAGAGAGCAGAGTTTTGAAATTGATGAACTAGTTCTGGCACATCTAAGGAAAGAAAGATTTCCTAAGAGGGAGTATAACAAGTTGAAATATAAAAAAAAATGGACCTTGTAAAATTCTCAGGAAATTTTCAAACAATGCATATGAACTGGAATTGCCAGTAGGTATGGGAATTTCTCCAATTTTTAATGTTGCAGATTTGTATAAATACAATGCAGGAACAACAAAAGGAGTAGTTGAAGATGGGGACAAAAATGAAGTCAAAAAAAAGGTTCAATGGTAGAAGCATATGCTAGCTAAAGTAAGTCTAAAGCCATAAAAGATTTTGGACAAGAGAGTGTAGAAGAAACCATAGGAAAAGAGTATTTTGAATACTTAGTGAAGTGGAAAGGCCACCCAGTGGAAGATTCAACATGGTTGACAACCACAATGTTACAGAAAAGTGGCACCCATGTAGAAGACCTCGTGGACAGGAGTCCATGAATCTTTTCAAGCCCGGAAGCTTGATGCAGGGGCATTAGGAATAAAAACAAAACTTATATTATCATTGTGTTCCAAAATTTAGGCCAAGTTAGCTTGAGTGTTGGCAAGGTGTGTGTTGTAATAATGGCTATTTTTTCCAAAATGAACTCTCGAATCCTAGGAAGTTAGTATAGCTGATTTTGTGTGATTAGATTGTGATCTAGAAGATTGGGGATCCTATTTGTCAGGATCTCAAACAGATTCTTATGATTCCTTTAAGAATAGAAATGTAATCAATCAAAGGGGGATGGAATAGAAGGAAGACAGGGGCTTACTCTGTGTGTGGTTTTGAATAAAATCTAATTCCAATTTACCCGTGTTTTATGTAATGAAGCCTTCTGTATACGCTTGATTAATATTCTGTAATTGTTTAACTTGGTACATTGATCATTTCATTGATCAATCAATCTCTGCGGAAGGATTAGATCTATCTAATCTACGTTTGGATGAATTTAGGTTATGTAAAGAGTGTTTCAGTAAGTTGCAACAACGTATTTTTGAGTGAATCACCACATTACAATGCAGATGTAGAGAAATCGACCCCTGTAGCTTAGTCACGCATCTAGAAAGAGCAGGTTCACGTTTGGGTGAACAACCTAAACCATTTTGCCACGCTTCCAAAAAGAAGCTCTGAAACGTTCGATCCAGAAATCCAAATTGTTACAGAGTACTGAATGTTGATCTGGTGTTTAAAAACAAAGTGTTATGCCCTGTACAGAGGTAATAATTGATCAGAGGATATTTTTATCTCTTTGATGCCTGCATTAGATACAAAATCAGATTTGCTACAGAATGCTATGTGTTTTTCTGCAAGGTTGTGTCTTAAATGTTTTATATATACAGGAATGCTAAATTTGATCAGATTTTGTGTTAGATGTTGTTGCAAACGTGATTTGCATAATCTGTGTTTTGCAGATGGAAAAGGAAATTTGACGAGGTAGTGGAAGATAAAGGTGTTCGAGTGTTTAGTGATCCCAAGGCACTTATGCATGTCATCGGGAATGAGATGGATTTTGCGGACAATAGATTGATGTAAGAAATGTCTTCACTTATATTGAATTTTAGAACACTCATATTAAATTAATTTCTTTAGTGATACATTTTGGAGAATGCACTGCAATGTTGCATTGTCCATGTCAATATGAATGCCTGGATTAATTTTTATGATAGTTTGAGGATTACTCTTTTTATGGTGTAACAGGTCGGAGTTTGTTTTTATCTATCCGAATTCCAGAGGTGAATGTGGTTATGGAGAATCGTTTATGACATAGCCATGGATATTAAACAATTTTTAGATAACTTCACATTGTTTTTAGAAGCTTCCCTCAAGAGAGGGAAATAAAAGTCCCCTTCATCAAGAGATTCTTTGATGGGATTTGTCATCTTTTCATAAACAAATCTTGGAAGAACTTTGACATGTACATCTAGATTTCAAAGATGAAAATATGCTCACAATCCTGAAAAGGGGTGACCTTCTCCAATGCATAAAAGATGACTTGAATACTTTTTTCCATGCGAAGCTTTGTACTTTTGAACCAGAAATAATCCCCTTAGTACATGCCCATCTATTGTAGGGTTTTTCCATGAATTACAAAATTGGGAAGTTACTATTGATCTACCTCGGCTTTAAAGAAACTTGCAGTCGAATAGTTGGCCCAGATTGACGATGAAGATGATAGGATGACTTTCATGTTGAGCCAATTCACATTATTGGCTGGTGTTTTAGCTCAGCCTCTGTCAATATTTTATTCTTAGGTGTTGTTTTGAGTCAAAAACAGGTTTTTGGTTGTTTATTTTTTCAATCGTCCTTGCTCCTTGCCCTAATAAAAAATTATTTTGTGTAAATGAATTTGCTTTCTAGTTTTTGTTGTTTTGTTCTCTCTTTCCCTCATAGTATCTCACTAACAAAGCTGTCATCTTTACATTTCTGGTTAAAATTTCCTTTTTTTCTCACAAACAAAGTTTTGATCTTTTCATTCTAGTGATTTCCATGAACAATAATTTGAAACCAATCAAATACCTCACGAGATTTTGATATCTTACACCAATTTGTAATATACCCTACACCATCACGACACATGGCAGGTTTTTATAAAGACTCTAATTCTAATCGCATTAGCAACTTAGTAGTTTAAAAATTGGTCTAAAATTTTTTGCAGTATAATAATGATGCCTGAAAGTAGGTATCATTGATATTCTAATTATTACACTCCCAAGGCAACAACAAAAATAATCAAAGATGATTAATATCCAATTCTTTGCACAACAAAGGGTACATGATAGCATATTGAATACATTGCAACAATATCAATCCTAGTGATGCGAAGCACCATGTTTTTGTCGAGTCCTTCCACCTATGGTATTATGTCCTATTATAGAGAGTTCAGTTGATGTCAAATTCCTAAACAACCTCTAGAACCTATATGAAACCTACTTGGATGATTTGGTCCTATCAGAGGTATAGAACTTGCTATCAGATAGTTGTGGGTACTTTATTAAGTATTGATTGTTGCTTCAAAGATAGGATCGTGAGTCTCATACTTAGATCTAGAGGATGAAGTTCCTTTCCTTCATAATTTTTGTATTGGACATATAATGTATTGGTGAGGGCATGAGAAAGAGGGAAAGTAAAAGATCCAACTTACTGTTATAGATGGTGATTTTTTTTAATTGGAATTATTTGTTTTGTTGTTGCATATATTGTTATTGAGTCTCCTCCCTACTTAAGAATATTTCCTATGGTGAACTGGGAGGTATATGACTGATCCATGAGAGGTTGTTGGGCATTGGAATGAGGTTAAATATAAAGCCTCCTCGTTGAGAGTATCTGGAGGTTCACAGAAGGAATTGTTAGACTGGATTTTGTTCTTCATTGTGCAGCTGAGGTGTTGGTGTCTGTAACTCTTCTCTTTTCTATGTGTATGGTTGGTTGATTACTTCTGCAAGCAGTGGTAATCTTAAACCAAGTGAATGTTGGGTAGGTTCCTTATGGTCCAAAAGGACATCATTGCGTGGAGTGAGAATGCCTTGGTGCTTTTGAGGATTTATTTGAAATTTGTACCATTGATATTTAATTACCATTTGTTGGACATAGTCATGATTTGGACCAAAACCCGTTGTTTCTTTTATTTATGGTTGTCTTGCTGATGAAATGTTTGATCAGAATTGACTGATTGAAGAAGCCTTTAAGAACTACTTAGGGTTTAAGGTGTGATCGGTATAAAATGATGAGGAGAGCCTTGCAAGGCAGCTTGATTGCAAAGATAAAATTTGAAGGTGCAACCAAGAAGCCTTCAAGAATCAAAAATCAAAATAGGATCCTTTTTAAGGAGTTTGGTGTGAGTCACGTTGGGGATTACAACTATATTTCCTTATACAAGAGTAATATGTAATTTGAAAGGGTGTTTACAAAAATGATGGCCTTCTTGTTTTATTTTTGAAAAACAAAAAACACAACATGAATATAGTTTTGTCCATATTACAGTGCATAAAACATGAAATCAGACATGCAGAGTCTTTTAAATGGGGGTCCACTAAAAATATTTAGTGAATGTGACCAGTAGGAAAATACATATGCAAACACACTTTGAAGACCCCTGGAATAAAATAATATGAATGTGGTATGATCCACATGAAAAATTATTGTATTGCTCAACCCTTTTAACAGACCACAAGGACCTTTTAGTAAAGGTGATCCCGTTTTTACAAAAAGAAAAGGAATTTAGAAAGATCACTATATTTTTGAAAAGGAACATGACATGAAAAATCCTACTTTGATCATTTTAAACTTCTAATTGGTAACCTTCTAAAATTTCCCCTACATGGGTGGTGGTAAGGGAGTATCTTCATCGTTGATTATTTTACTTCAAAGTCTGATCTCATATTCAGTGATTGGTTCTCCTTTGATCATGTTTTATGCAAAGGATGATCTACTTAGTCAGTGCAATGATCACCATCAATGTGAGGTTTTTATTCTTCAAACGATTTCCTTCTACTTTGTAACATTCACATATTTATAGAAGGGCTTCTACATATTGAGGAGTCGTTGACATATTCAATAAAGATATTGGAGAAACAATTGTAAAATGTGTAGAATTCACTGTGGCTATAGATCAATACTTATGTTTTTCCTCTTGATTGGGTTAAGGTAGAAATTGAAAATGTTATTCTTCATATGTAGTAGGGGGTGTCTATTCCACTAAAGTTGCCAAGATTTGCACCTAGTCTCAACCATTGTTGCATGTGTTGGCACACATCCACAAGCATGATCACAAGCACTAGCATGTCAATTGGTAGACTTGAACCTTGGTGGTGGCTATAATAGCTACCTTCTTTCATTGACCCGACAAGCCACCATTGATAGATCAATGTGTGTTTTAAACAGGGTTTATTGCCTTTTTTATTTTTTTCTCTCCTTTAAAGTCTCATTCGTTAAATTTTATGCTTGTTTAGTTCCCAGATGCAATGCACTAATAAGGGTATGTGAAGTTCAAGATTGACATACAACTGTTTTTAGATGTCATGGTGGATGACGAAAAATATTTTAATTTATTTCATAGTCACCAAACTTTCCAAGGCATCCATGAAGATATTGATTGTCCTCATATGATTCCCTAATATTCTGACATATGTGTGTCAATTTGTAGAAAAATTTTAGAATAGAATTGTCCTCTAAATGGATCTTGCCCAAACTATTCCTTATTGAATCCTCATTTCTCGTTTTGATTGGAGCTTGTTAAATTCATTTAAAGAGGTTTCCTTATTGAGGCTCCTTGGAGGCAAGACTTGTTTAATTGTTTCACTTCTAATTCCTGGAGGTATTGGTGCATTATCACTTTATGCACCTCAATTGGTCAGAATGGCAAGAAATTAATAACTAAGTGATGTAATATTTTCTATTTTTTCTTACTTTAATTACTTCAGAGAAAACAGATTGGTTATCTATAGGCCTCTTAGATTCGAGGGAGCTTGGAATCCCGAGAATATTATTTTTATCTGCACTTAGCACATAGCATTTATGCTTGAGCTTGGATTTATTCTTCCAGAGGTAGTATGAAGTTGAACCAAGATTTGATTAAACACATTTCACAAGAAGGCTTTGCTTTTTTCCTATCAATCACATCACTATGTGTGCTACTACACCATGGGCTTCAACCATCCAGAGAGCTTGTGGTACCATAGTTCTGTTTCATTATTGTCATCTCATGAATATGTTTTTAGGAATCTAGATCATTAATACAACAATTAGTTGGGTCAATGTTAGTTTCAGTATGCATCTAATTTAAAAACTAGGTAGCATGCAATACCTGAAAGAAGTACAACACAAAAGCATGCATCTTAAGACCGATCAACGCTTACTAAAAGAAGCAAAAGCTAGTAATAATGGAATTGTTAACTTAGCACATACATTTCACTTCCATCTACATTTTTGCTTGCTTCCATTCTTTCATTCAACTGAACTTGTGGATATCCTGACCTCTGACTATGTTCTCTTTTCACCATGTTGGTTTATTTTTTATTAGGTTCCAATGGTATTATTATACCATGAAAACAAATAGTATTTCCTTTTGGAAGTCCTTAACTATTCAGCATATGCAACTGTCTTCTTGGATCTCTTAGTGGCATCCATTTATGTAACATCCTTCATGCAAACTTATTTTGCCAGTACTATTCTATGTATGGACATGTGGAGAAACTTGTTGAAGAGATTAAAAAAGGTGTTGCCTCAGTGGAAGGAGTAGAATCCATGTTGTGGCAGGTTAATATCCTCTGCAACTCTTTCCGAAAAGTATCTCTTTTAAAATCTGAAATTCTCAATTATATGCAGGGGTAAGTTGTATGGATTTCCAGAGGCCATCTGAATCCAAACAGTGGATGAAAATCCCATCCATGGGGCTACCTTGACTACTGAGTTTACTACAAACATCACTCAGATAATATAAACAGTTCGTATAAAGGATATGAATAATAAGGAATCTGCATGTGATATGTATCAAACCTGTGTTTAACAATGTAACCATGGATCCAAATGCCCTGTTTCAAAGCTACTAAACTAGTAAATACCGGATCACATTAATAATGGTGGTGGAGTTTGGTTGCATTTTCGCTAATTGCATTTTATTAAAAACAATCCACAAGGGATTCATTGGGATATATGTTATGGGCATATCCAACAATCATTATATTATATTCCATGACACCAAATTTCTTGTAAAAATTATGTCCAAGAGATTCTATGTTGTTTTCCTTTTTTTCCATTCTATTAATGTGTAGCAAAAGTGCATTCACTCCATTTAGTTAGCAATTTTGTCCCTCTACAACTGACTAAACTTATAATCATATATAGCACAATTTTGGAAGCTTCTAAAAAAGTGTTCTTTTAGAGACTAGAATAGAGGTAAGTATTTTCCTCAAGTCCTCGCTTGCATTCATATCGTGAAAATTTCCATAGTGATCTCTCTCTTTGAAAAATAACATTTCAATCTCAAGTTTTAATATATTCTCATCTTTCAGGACTGAATAGTTCTAATATTTCTATCATTAATGATTAACACATAATGAATTGTGTTAAGTACTTGCAACGAGAATAGTGAAAGTAGGTAGACAACGGGAGGGAAGATTGGAATCAATGTTTATTTTTCCTTCAAATTTGGTTAAGAGAACAACTAGATAGTCTAGCCTGCATTGGAAAAAAAATTGGAGGGGACTACAAGGTAAACCTGGGATATCATGCAACTCTTAAAACATTAAGGAAGGAGAGTCTTTGAATTGGCATTTAATTGGGAAGCTTCAATTTCCCTTAGAAACCTAAATCTTCCTATTGCATGTCCTTAAAAACAAAATTCTAACTTGTGACATCTTGTCCATAACCTCTGAATCACCAGCGAAGATCGCCATAAAATGTTGGTCTAAGAAAGTACCACAAAAAATAGGGTATGTTTGTTCTATGCCTCTATCCACGTGAAAATATTTATATCAGGGAGATTGAGGTGAATGGTCGTGATGCCCATTCCAAAAGGTCCAAGAAGTCTAGCCAAATTATTTGTCTTTTATATTTTCAGAGGTTGATGAATATGGTTATCAGAACATTGATAAGAGCAAATCATACAACCAACATCAGTCAAAGTGATCTACAGGAGCTCGGCCATATCCATTTTTCTTATGCTTTGTTCTTGCCTAAAGAAAATGAAAGTTTTCATGTGAAGATTTAGGTATCAAACCCTCTCCAACAATAAGATGATACCAAAGTCCTGTATATATCACTAGAATAGATGTCTATACTTATGCCTCAAAAATCTTTGAACCATGTGAACATGGTGACATAGAAGGCTAAGTAAGAAGGCAATGATATGAAGCCTGATTAGTATCATTGCAAATAGTTGGAAGCAACACTTTTGGTTCAAAAGCAACAAAGATGGAAGCCTCCAGGTCAAAATCCAATCAAATATTCAAGTATTTCAGTCCAAATTATCTTCTACAGGTGTTTGTAGCATTTGTCGATAATTTTTCACTCATAGCGCTACAAACCAAGGATTTGCCAACGAGGTATAAGACAAGTTTAAAGTGAATTCTATTTTGGTCAAGGATGGAGGAGGTTTCGATGCTTAGCTGTCATGAAAGTTTCCAGAGAGTATAGTCATCCTCCAACACATAGAGGAGTTGTCAAAGACCAAACAAAAGGATATGGATTGACTCCATAAAAATAGGATCTAGGTCCTTATTCATTGTATTTGTTTTGATTTAGATATATTATAGGTATTTGATCCTTTTCTTTGGGATCTGATAACTATTATGTAAAGCTTATTTAAGCCCACAGAGGTAACAGGGCTAGAGGTTCGACTTTGGGGACTTGGGCTATATTTCACGTATTAAAGACATTTGAATACATATTACATAAGCTTCTTTCACTTTAACTTGTTCAAACTTTCATTTTCTATCTTTTCTCTGCTTATGAGTAAATGTTTGTGCATTTCATTATGTTTATCTAATAACAGATGACTGTCATCTCATATTTTTATTGATAGAGTAAGATTATGAGTAAAATCAGCCTGTTATAGTTGGTCATTCACATGTACAGCTATGTATATGTGTTTCTACTGATATGGTGAGCGTTCTCCATATTTCATACCTTGATTTAACTTTCTAAGCAACTAGAATTGAAGGCCTTTTGTATTAGAGTGAGTTCATGTGTATTTTGAGTGAATAAGAGCATTATCAGGTCATCCAACTTGATCCAATTTATACATTATTCAAATCCATTTAAGTTAACAAGATCATTCCCTTTCCAGTCAGGGAAAGACTCTTGGAGTGATAACAGATCCCTTTGAACCTAAATTAAATATATAAGTATGGGTCACATGGGAACCAAGAGAATGAGAAAGAAGCACTATCAATGCTTCAAGGTATGAATCTCCTTTAACAAATTGCATATGATCAAGCATATGTGATTTGTGATTCCTATTTAATTGTTAATTCTTTGGTAAGTAAATTCACACTCTATTCCCCAAACCTTGGAAGAACCATTTGTTGAAAGAAGGCCTTGCTCAATATTTTGAAATTATTTCATACCTCCATATTTTGAGAATCAAGAAGTAGATCAAATGGAAAACTACAATACCTCATTAGGAGTAGGAATTTTGAATGTATTAAGAAGGGATGACAACTTATATTGCATCAATAATATCCCATGAAATCTAAATATGGGTAGAAACTATCGTTTGGAGGCATATTAACAAGGTTTTATAGGGAATGGGAGAGTCCCTCCCACCACCGTCACATCAAGAATATGGAAAGGGAATGGAATTTAAGTTTGCCTCCCATTACTTCCCTGGAGCCATCTATCTCCATGTTCTTGATCATAGTCATATTGCCCCTCCTCGGTCTTCATGATCATTCCTTGCATGGAAGTGTTAACCTCCTAGTTATCTTGCTTAGCATCACTAACACAACATAGGTTTTGAATCTTTTGCTCCTCTTAGCAACATATATTTTCTTAATCACTTTTCTAAGTAAATACCTAACTCCCTTGATTTCTATATAATGGAATATTGTATATTTTTCTATCTAATATACCACCCATTTGACCACTCATCAAGACTTGAGTTTTTTTCCTTTTGAAAGGAAAATGCTACCTCCATTAGTTCTTCCTTTGAGACTTATGTATAAAGGTCTTCATTTCCTTCTTGATCTATGAATCTTGGGAAGTAATATGCAAGTTTAAGAATTTTAACAATGTTTGGTCTATTTGGAGTTGAATATAAATCGTTGAAGAAATTTAACCCCAACTTTGTTGTTTTTTTGAAGTTGTTTCTTTTCTCCTATCCAACTTGGGTATTTCCCAAATTGTGTTCCTTATTTTTGTTCCTTTTTCATGGTTTTGAAAGAAATTTGTATTTCAGCCCCTTGAGATATCCAAATTTTCCTTCTCTTTAATCTCCACTTCACCTCCCCACATTCAAATTGGCTCCTTTTTCTAGATTCTAAAGAATGCAATTATGCCTTTTAACATCCAATCATGAGCCTAGTTGGGGTTTTACTAAACAATTTAGAGATTTTTTCTTCCACTTCTATGATATATTTTTTAGAGGTGTTGTATTTTTTCTTTGACTAGTATAGATACTTTTCTATTCTTTGAAAGTTTGTGTAGATTTGAAACATAGAAAAACCCTCATTATTTGATTCATGCCCTCTCATTTTGACTTTACAATCACTGTGAACTCATCATTTTGTAATAAATGAGAGTTAAATTTGAAAGGGGTTGGAGAATTTTTTTTATTCTTCTCTTAATGAAGAGGATGGGTACATGATTAGATTCCCTCCCATCCCTATTCCATGTTTTGATATTTTCCATATTTTTCCATAATTGCATCAGAGACAATAAATCTATCAAGGCACTTCATGACCCTATTCCTTGCTATGCTAAAACGTTTCTAGGTTTGGACCACCTCAATTGGATTTGGGTCGCATAATTTATGAGTTTCCATCTTCTCCAAGAAAAAAACTAGACAAGGGATCCATTCTACCGATCTCTCCTAAAACTTCCCTTTGTCTCACCACTACGTTTAAATCACCTCCAACAATCACTAACTCATACTTGAGTGCCTAAAGATCAAAAAAAAATCAAAAGCTTTTCCACATTATAAGGCCCATACACATTGAAGACTTAACTATAGAGCCCTAATTATTAGGAGAAAATCTTAGTCCAAATCCCATAAGCTAAACTCAAAATTTTGAACCATGAAAGAATGCTTCTAATTTGTGATCACTCCTCTAGATTTACCTACAACATCCAAGGAAAAAAAAGACCTCTTTTTTAAAATAAGGCTAAGATATTTTTGGTGTTTTCTCCTTTTATCGTTGTCTCTTGCACCGTCATAATATTAGGGTTATAAATTTTTCTTCAAGAGGATAAGCTTTGGATGGTGTAGACTCAAGAGCCCTTTTCACTGGTTCAAGATCAAATGGGATCTCTACGGAAGTTGGGAATGGTCAACATGGATGCCACAATTATCCTCCACATTCAAAATGAATTCCAAGCTCAAGACATCAATGATCACCCTACGACATTTTATGAGAATATAGAGAAGTATTTTCAACAACTTACCATTCTCTTCGTGAGCTCTCTCTCCTGGCCGATTCCCTCCGCGAGATTTCTCTCCCGGTGCCCTCTGCGAGCTCTCTCTAACCCTACAACTTGTGAGATCTCTCTTGATGCCCTCCGCGAGCTCTCTCTGACCTTGCAGCTTGTGAGCTCTCTCCATGTGCCCTCCGCAAGCTCGAGCTCTCTATCTTTGCTTGTGAATGGGTGCGAGTTCATGAATGTGAGCGAGCATAAAAGTAGTTTATTTGAATGGGCGCGAGTTCATGAATGTGAGCGAGCATAAAAGTAGTTTATTTGAATGGGTGTGAGTTCATGAATGAGCGTGAGTCTCCTTGTCTAGGTAATAATGAAAGGAGATGTTGGATCATAAAATGTCTCCCCAAGGGACCTACAAGTCAAAAGAGGTCGCAAAAATTCTTTTAAGGCATACATCAATTCATAATGGATGGTAAAAGATCTCTCTATGGGCATGATTGGTGGTCAAAAAAGATCATTGAGATCTTGCAAAAGGATCTTCTATCCTCTTAACCTTATTTGCTTCAAAAGTGGAATTCATTAAGAAGAAGTTGGTATCTTTAGAGGAGCCTACAATGGAGAAGTACATAATTCTTGAGTACCCCCTATAGAACATTGGCATAAAGTATTCAAAGGGATTCAACAATAATGAACAAGTTCAAAAGAGATCATATTTATCCCCATACACCCTTCGTTGATTGAAATAAAGGGCCACTCATATTATTTTTGTCTAAACCTTCTTCTATAATTTCCAATTTTTAATGGATTTTTACTTGGATCAATAATTATAAATTTTATTATGTCAAAGGTGTTTCTTTATTATGGTCATATCCACAGTGATTTTTACTTCTAAACTACCAACCAATTTGCACAAACCGCCTGTGTGCAACAATTGTTGTCTATCCCATCCCATGTGTCAGTTTATGTTGCATCATGTGGCAATGGTTTGAATGCAAGAGTTTCTTTGTCTACTTATTGGGTTTATTCCTTGTTGATGGTGTTTGTTGATGGGGGTCTATAAGATAGAATCTCCTCCATAACTTTATCTACTCTAGTGATAGATCTCTCTAAAACGACATTTTATTCAAACTTGCACATACTCCCTCCATCTTTGTTATTAGGGTTAAGTTCTTATTTTCTAGTTGTTGTATGGTATCCATGTGTTGCATTTTGAGAAATTGAGACTTAAATTATTTGTTAGAAATAATTTTTTCATGCCACATTAAAGAAATTTGTCTACCTCTACTTTCTACTTCCCTCCTTGACTTTGCACTGGTTATCCATCCAAGGACCTCTTCCCTTGCTTCCTCCAACTAGTATAGGAGTTCTTGTACATTAGTATCATCACTTCCTCTATTAGTTTCTTCTTGGGTTTCTTCCATGCCCATTGCAATACTGGAAGGAGGGATTTATTTTATGCTATATTTGGTAGGGATATATGTGGAGGAGTTGTTATATATTGTGCCACCATTATCTCAAACATTGGCTCAATCTCTCCATTGAGCCACCCAATGTATTGTACGTCACTCAACATTGAATAATTCCCAATTATGGAGCATGTTATTTGGTATCTCTCTAGAAAAATCTGCCACATAGGCCTGAGGGTATATTTGTATTGTCTAGAAATATTCCCACAAGGAAACTCTTCCCACAGTCTTGTGGGTAGAGTTGTAACATCTGCAACTTTTTCCACAAGCCTGTGAGCGGAGTTGTAGATGCTACAACTCTATCCACAGGTCTTTGGGAAAAGTTGTCTTTCAATGTGCCAAAATGACCACCATATAAGAGGATTGTGCCTCTCTAATGAATGTGAGGCATCAAGATGTCTCACACTCATTAGAGAGGCACAATCCTCTTATACGGTGGACATTTTAGCACATACAAAGGCAACTCTTTCCAATTTCATTTCTATGTGCCTAAGTGACCACCATATAAGAGGATTGTGCCTCTCTAATGAGTGTGACACATCAAGATTCATCACACTCATTAGAGAGTCACAATCATCTTATATGGTGGTCATTTAGGCACATAGAAAGGCAAATTTTCCCACAGGAAAGGAAACTATGCCCATAGGCCTGTGGGAAGAGTTGTAGCATCTACAACTCTCAATGCTTGATAAGTCTATGGTTAAGATGGACCTATGCTAGTAATAGTCATGCCTAAGAATTATTACCAAAAAATTAATGAGTTATTATATTAGGCTATATTTGTGCATTTTGTGTTTTTATTGTGTGAGAGGTAGTCGAGATTCCATTATTTATTTATTTATTTCAAGATGCCCCATTCTTCCATTTAATTCCCTTCTTTAAGGAACAATACCAATCATGGTTTCACTTACAAACAAATAGTAGGAGTAAGTGTAGATCTGAAATTAATTGAAACAATATGAAATACATGAAAAAGTTTCCTATGTGCAAAGGAACCTAGACAAACCACTTTATGTATAGAGAAGTTAGATAAGAGAAATCAATTTGGCCATAATAAAAAAAATTCTATGTATGAAAAAGCCTAGATAAACCACTATTTGTACAAATAAGTATGATAGGAGAAATCCATTGGGCCATAATACATTTTTTGAATGAAGGGGAGGATCAAAGAAATTATAGTGAATAATTGGTTTGAAAGGAAACAATTCTCCCATGGGAATTGAGCAAAAGATTGAATATAACATTTTCTACTTGGATTTGTTTAGTATTATGGATCTTTAAACTCATTGTTTCATAGTTTTAAACCTTCCACCTATTATTCACATTATTTAAATATATCATCTTTTAATTTTTCATCATTGTATTTTATGAATATACCATTTTTTTTTATGACGAATGAACCACTTACTCCAAAAATATTAATTTAAATATTTAACACAACTAA
>JASDQU010305793.1:0-35479 GCA_032191745.1 Picea mariana | reverse complement strand
GAAGTCATAGAACCATACACATGGAAGAAGAGGCTATTCATAACAACCCTTGTGTTGGAAAGGAAGAGAGATTTTCGAGGTTGGAAGAAAAATTTTCTTATATTTCTCACAACGTGGATCTCCTCATGGCGGTGCTAGTGAACAAGTTCAGAGATTTCGGGGAGGTTTTTGGCTCTAAATCAAAAGCTATATTGGATGAGAAATCAATAGATAGTGAATACCTAGAAAAGGAGTCGAAAAAAATGCCTGAGAAAGAGTAACCAAGTTCTAGTGCCATCACTCCTTCACAACCTTTATTCAAAATTGAATCGAAAGTGGACATCAAGGCCTACCAAGTTGAGATCGATGTTGTTAAGTTGAACCATTGGTTGCAACAATTAGAAGTGTATTTAATTTTCCATAAAATATAGATAAAGAGCAAAATATTTCATTTACCCGACTAAAACTATAGGGCCATGCATTCACCTGGTGGGAAATCCACAAAGAGACACTTAGGTTGGAGGGTAATCCACTAATAACTAAGTGGGATGATTTTAAAATCCTCATCAAGTCCTAGTTCTACCTTATTGGGTATGTAGAGTACCAGTGGATCCGTTGGCATCACTTTAGGTAGAGGCAAGGGAAAAGTGTAAAAGAATGCACCATTGAATTCAGGAAGATGGTGATCATGTTGGGTATCTATCCTAAGAACCCATACTTACTCCTCAAGTATATAGGGGGTCTACACAACAATTTGTGAAATAAAGTGATCCTTTCCAAGCCAAGGACCATTGATGAGGCATATGTGCAAGCACAATATCTAGAAAACATAGGCCATAAGAAAGGAAAACCATCTGGTTTTAAATAGAAAGACCACTAAGATTCTTCCAAGAAGGGGAAGAAAAACTCAAAAGGAAAAGACAAGAAGACAACAACCACTTCACATCAGTGCAAGGATCCAAACAATCACTACAAAAATTACAATATCAATGGTCACATCGAATATTAGTGTTGGAAGATATATCTAGAGGTGAATCCAAATAACCATAAGAAGGATTCCAAGAAGAAGAACATTCTAGGAAAGGATTCAATCAACCAGGTAGAGAGTAGCTTGAATGTGGATGGGAAGATTTTTTGTGCTTCAATGCAGAAAGAGGTGAATCTGATTATCCTTCATTACAAGGAAGAAAAGAAAATGACAAAACTCTTCCATATTAAGATCCATGTCAAAAATACCAAGTGAGATGCTCTATTTGATTATGGCTCACAAAATAACCTCATAGCAAGTGATCTTGTTAGAAAGCTTGGGTTGGAAGTTCATAATCATCTAATCCCATATCCATTGGGATGGGTTAATAAGGATGTAGAGATCAAAGTCACTAAACAATGTAAGATCAAGTATCCTATAAGTGAAAATTTTATTGATGAAATGGAGTTAGATATAGTACCCCTTAATGTGTGTGGTGTAGTGTTTGGAAGTCCCTACATGCAGATGAGGGATGTGATCTTCATGTGGAGACAAAACCAGTATTTCCTAATCAAGGATGAGAAGTCTCACATCATCAACGCACATAAAGGAAAGTCAAATATCTCTCTAGAAAGTGTTAACCAAGAAAAAAAGTTGATCAACTCTTTTAAGAAGTATGTAATGTTTTTCTTAAGAGAGAATCATCTAGAGGAGTAATCAGTAAGAGTAAAGGAATCCCTAAAGGGATGTAGCAAAAACAAAAATGGCAATTGGATAAGTTCTTGCATGTGTATAGAGGAGTGTTCCAAGATCCTAAAGGGATTCCACCTAAGAGGGAAGTCGAGCATGAGATACAATTTTTTCTTGAATCCCCATTACCAAAAATTGGGTATACAGTATGTTTTGGAAGCACATGAAGTGAAGAAAAAATTGCAACAATTGTTGGAGCAGGGATTAATTTGACCAAACACCTCACCTTCTGGGTCACCTATCATCATAGTACCCAATAAGGATGGGAATTGGTGAATGTGTATCGACTACAAATATTTGAACAAGATCACATTCAATAATTGGTACCCTCTTTCAAAGATTGATAATTTGATAGATCATTTGCAGTGAGCCAAGTACTTCACCAAGTTGGATCTCAAATTGGGATACCACCAGGTATGTGTTAAAGAATAATACACCTGGAAGACTTCCTTCAAGACAAGGCAAGGTCTATATGAATGGTTGGTCATGCCTTTTGGTTTATGTAATGCACTAGCTACATTTATGTGTTTGATGAATGATGTATTGCATCCCTATTTAGATTCATTTGTAATAGTGTATTTGGATGACATATTGGTTTATAACACTACCTGGGAGGAGCACATATCACATCTCATACAAGTGTTTGAGACTCTAAAAAATCATAAGTTGTTGGAAAACCTTAAGAAATGTGATTTTTCTTAGTAGTCATTGGCGTATTTGGGGTATGGGATCGATGGAGGGGAACTCCAGATAGACCCGACAAGGATGGAGGCCATCATGAAGTGATATGTTCCTACTAATTTCATTGGATTTAGGATATTTGTTGGGGAAACATAATACTTGTGGAATTTCATAGAATCCCTTTCAATGGTAGTTGCACCACTGCATGCTATAACAGGAAGTGGTAAGAGTTTCCATTGGGATAAGAATCAACAGAAATATTTCAAGGATATAAAACAAAAAACCAGTCAAACACCAATCCTCACATTTCCTAACTTGTAGAATCCTTTCAAAGTGGATACATATGCAAGTTGGTATGATATGGGAGTAGTTTTAATGCAAGGAGGTAAACGATTATGCTATCATTATGAGATGTTTCATGGGGGATTCCTAAACTACCATACATATGATAAGAAACTCTATGACCTGGGTCAATATGTTAAGAAGTGGTACCACTATATGATGGGTAAGGAAACCATTATTCATACTAATCACCATTCGTTGTAGTATTTGTAGGCCTGGAGTAAGCTTAAAAAAACCATACATTACAAGTGGATGGGTTTTTTCAACAGTTTCATCTAGTCATCAAGTATAAGAATGGAAACAATAATAAGTTGGCAGACATTCTTTCAAAGGAACCCACATCCAATATTATAGCTTGGGGGAATCTTATGCACATGGAGCCTCTTACCCATGATGCATACAAAGAGGGATGCATAGAATATGAGGACTTTGAAGAGGTGTTTCAATAAGTATAATGCCAAATTCATGATGAAGAAGGTGAAAGTAAGAATTATTATCATCTCCATAATGGGTTAATATACAAGCTATATAAGCTTTATGTTCCTAAATGTGAAATATTGCAACTTATCAAAGAGGCTTACAACTCCAAGGTTGCAGGACATTTTGGTTTTGGGAAGACGATTACTAACTTACAAAGGTATGTGTATTGGCCAGAATGCAAGAAGATGTATCTCAATATATTAGAGGATACATGATTTGTTGTACCAACAAGCCCGATAATAGGAATAAAGGTCTATACCATCCCTTACCCGTACCCACTCGACCTTGGGAAAGCATTTCCATGGATTTTGTGGGTGGTTTTCCAACAACTAGGAAGGGACGTGACTATCTATTTATGGTATTTGATAGGTTTAGTAATATGTGCATTCTTGTGCCTTGTAAAAATACCATCAAAGGACAAGAAGAAGTAAACATGTACTTTGAAAAGGTCTAGGTGCACTTTGGAATACCACAAAGCATCATCTCAGATAGAGATACCATATTTCTTAGGTCCTTTTGGACTACACTTTGGGAGAATATGGACATGAATTTGAAGAGATCTATAACATTCCATCCACAAACAAATGGCTATACAAAAGTAGTCAATATGACTTTGGATCAACTTTTGATGGGTTACTATTAGAAGCATATGAAGACTTGGGATGAAACTATGATCTACATTCACCACTCTTATAACATAGCACTCCATACTTCTATTGGAAATTCCCCTTTTGAAACTTGCTTTGGGTATTTTCACCTTCTCCCTTAGATGCTTATGAACAACAAGGAGTGAGGGAATTCATCATAAGAGAAGCATTGAAAGAAAATAAGTTTGTTGAAAAGGTTAGGTAGATCCATTTGCAAGTACAAGAGACACTAAAAAAGTCACATGAAAGGTACAAGGCTTGACATGATCAACACAGAACATAAAAAACATTCAAAGTGGGAGACAAAGTTTGGTTACAATTGAACAAGGAAATACTGTAGGGTCCTGGTAAGAAGATAAAGGCTCTACGGTATGACCCTTTTGAGGTATTGGAGGTGGGTGATAATGCCTACAGATTTATTCTATCCCCATATATGTGCATTCACTCATTAGTAAATGTGGATAATATCAAACTCTATGAGCCTTCCATGTTGGATTAGGAAATTAAGGAGCAGGTCCTAAATACCATAGAGGACTTATGACCAAAAGCTCATGAAAAGTTGGTAGAAGATACAATATTACAAAAGAAGTCCAAAAATACTAGGCAAGGGCATCATGACCTTAAATGGCAGATTGGTTTGAAAGGAAAACTTCCAGGAAAGGAAAAATGTTACTCCAGGAAGAAGGTAGAGGAAAATTTTCCTCACCTCATTCAATAAAACTTTTAGGGGAAACAAATCCTCCATAAATGAGGAGTTATGATTCATAATGGATCATTATATATTTTTTCATATATCCTAGTACTTTATGGGTGGAGAAATTGGAGGAATGGTCTTGTAGGGCCCATTTTAGTTGCAAGTCCTAGTTTGGAGAATTGTAGTTCGAGACCTTCCAAAGCCATTTCATGCATCAAATGGAACTTTTTTGGGTCAAAACTTTGAAATCATATAAAAAATCCTCTTGACACTATTATACAAATCAATACCTTTCCAACGATACAAAAATTTCCTCAAGCAAATCTTGTATGCAAAAGTTATGCCTCCCACAAGTTGACCTACCTTGTTGACCAATATAGTATGATTGGATACCACGTCATCCACCATTACTCACACATGTGGGGCTATCCATGTATCGAATTTCAATAATATTCTAGAAGTTTCAAAACCCTATCACTAATTGAGGGTTTAGGATGAAAAAACCCTAACTCGAGACGGATATCGAGTTATGTTAAATACAGAGCCACTAGGAAGAGAAAGGGTTCCATTATTTTGTATGGTAATTTTCCATATTTAAGCAGTGCATCCAAGGAGTGGGATTTGAGAGCATAACATAGGTAGGACGAAGAGTCTATAGTGTTATAATGATAGGTGTGCTCATTTCTCCATAGAAAATATAGCAATATTGTCACCCAACCATAGGCCGAAGCCACCCTTGAGCGCCTTAATCTTGATAGATAGAATAATTCCAGAAGAAAATCCTAGAATCAATATCCAACCAAGGTAGCATACTTTTCTCCAAAGCTAGCATACCAAGTAGAGAATCCAAACCATAACCAAGGCAGAAAGTCCAAACCATAACCAAAACAAAAAGTCCAAACCATAAACAAAAGACCAAGTCACCACTACAACAGTTGCAACTCTCCTCCAGTCATGTGCACCACTTGTCCTTATACAATTGTGAGAGTGAGTGTGACAAATGAGCTCTAGCGCCCTCTTATTTATATTCCTCCAAGTGACCTAACTTGGTCGAATTCTACTTTTGGAGGATAATAACTTAATATTGATTATTCTCTTGAGTCGAATTGTCTTCTAGGATTATTATCCAACGTTTGAGGGTTTCTCTTACTTCCCGGAATATTCTAGTCTCGTCAAAGGTTACACGTAGAGGTTAAAACCTCCCGCAGCTACCATAATGTCAACATTCCCTCCTATCAAGGGAGGTATTAAAGGAAATGGTCTTGAGCATAAACTGACCATTCAACCGGTAGCATCATCATAGCCACACAAGCTATCTCATGATCACGTAGATCAACTTACGAGCAACATCACCAATATCAATATCATCTGATAGCATCGACTACATCATCTATCGAGGCCATACTCCATCTGAGTGATCGGGCATGATGTTGAATAAGTCACTCAATCAACATAGTGATACATCCTAGAAGAATAGTTGTCCCAATAGATGTTGAAATCCCCCCAATGAGATACAAGAATCATTCTTCTAATATGGACCTACATCCTAGAAGAATGTTAGTCCTCCCATATGTTGAAATCCACCCTATGGGCTATAGAGACCATTCCTACAGGAATGCCAGTCTCGGACTATTTTCTAATAGGTTCGTATGTACCATAGATATGAATCTCTACCCATATGCCTTAGAAAATACCGGTCCCATATCAACCACCCTAACCAAGACGTCATGTCCTTAGGAGGCATACTATTTAACCTAATCGAGCCAATAACTGTGCCTCATGAAAAATATCGGTCCTGAACCATTTTCCTAATCGGGCCATAATTTGTGCCTTAGGAAAAATACCAGTCCATGATATGTCAACAATCTGTCAACCTAGACCATTCTCCACAAGGAGAATGTCTTTCCACCAATAATTCATTTTGCTAGGACCATTCTCTGCCTGGAGAATGTATGTCCACCAACACATTGACTATCCATCTAGCTGGAAATCATATCCAACACTAGTGGTAGTATCCATGGAAATAATAAAGTAGCATACAATTTCTACAATTCCATCCAATAGAACACAACTGTGTCTATCCATGGTAGTACACAACTATTGTCCAGTGGTACACAACCACTCCTAGTAGCACATGGTTACTAACTAGTGACACACAATCACTACTAGTGGAACACATCCACCATAGTAACATACATCTACTGTCCAGAGACATACAGTCTCTACAACAATCATATCATCTGATATCAAGAATATCATGATACAAACTGAGTCATCTGGGTCTTTCTTCCACTCACATCTGTGAGATCTAGAAGAGCATCTTCCCTTAGAAAGTAAAACATCAATGATGGGATGTATGGTCTATTCTTCCCAAGCATAAAAGAATAATTGTCCTTGATTTCTAAATCTGTACTATTCAACCTAACTAGGCCATTCTTTCGACATGATTCACAGTGCAACCTGGAGAAAATGAGTATTCCCTAGGGAATGACTACCCCTGATTGTTGAACCTATACCATTCAACCTAACTGGGCCATTATTCTAGAATGATTCATACTGAAACCTGGAAAGAATGAGTCTACCCTAGGGAATAGTTGTCCGGACCATTTCCTACGGAAATGACTGTCCTGCACCAACCTCCTACATCGGACCATTCTTCGAAACTGCTCACAACTGTGAACTTCGAAAGAATGATTACCCAAAGAGGTGGACCATTCTTCTTGACCACTTTTCATAGTGATTTCCAATGAGAATGACTATCCTAGACCATTCCCCCACACTGGCCACAAGGGGAATCATTGTATATGGTACATCAACAATCTATTGGACCATTTTCGTTACAAAAATGATTGTCCATTCTGGACCATTTTCTGAACTAGAAAATGATTGTCCATTAGAAATCTTGGACCACTTTTTGGACTGGAAAGTTACTTCCCAACCTGGACCATTTTCCAAACTGGAAAATGACTATCCATATATCAATAACATATTAGTGCTCCCTCCCAACCTAGGGAGTAATCACTTCCGTTTCCAATAAGGAAGTCATCTCCACGAGTCCAGCTTGTCCCTTAAGTACTCAAACTTTTCATCTTGGATAGAGGCTTTACCAAAATATCTATTATCTTCTCATCAATGGAGATATATTGGAGAACCATGTCTTGATCATAGTCATATTGCCCCTCCTCGGTCTTCATGATCATTCCTAGCATGTGAAAACTTGATTCCATGACAATGATAGATTTGAAAAAGTGGGGTGGGGGCAGCAATATTAGTGTTAACAATGAAACATGCTCCAAGGTCGGGGGCTACACTGCATAATATGCCTTTCCTTCAGCTAAGGTACCAGGTCTGAGGAGCATCTATTCCACCAAATTTTCCTAGGATTTTCATTCAGCTTCGTCCTTCTTTGACATGTCATTCAAGTGGGGCAGGCCATTGTCAGAATGGAACCTGTACCCGTACTGTTGGTCTTGAACATATTAATTGAGATTACAATTCACAAAGAAGGTTTAACATAGCTGTTAAACCCTAAAACCAAGGGTTATTCTATGCAAACTCAGATTTTAGCCTCCAAATTTCTAAATATATTAAACATGAAGTTTGCCTGAGTTGAGAACTAGACGACAATTATGCAATGTTGAAATCACCGACTATCTTTCTTCACAAACAAAACATTTGACTACTTAAATTTTGCAAGCAACCTCAAGACTGTATGGATTTTTAATGATCATAGACTTTTGCAACATATATGTACACTATCGTTGCTGGTGCATTTGAGTTAATCACTTACAATAATCATTGGTAACTTGAGAATTATGTTATACTTGTATCAGTTGGCTTTAGATGAGATTCCAGTCGTGATCGAAAGCAACTGTTAACATACATTAACAATAGCACAATAAACCTATGATGCATAAATGATAAATAATAGTCTGGCTATATTGAAGGATCAATCTTGTTGTTTTATACTATGAATACCCCAATTGACTAAAATGGCCTCAAACAACAGAAGGGGGTATGCTATGTAGAATGGATGCATAGCATCCATTGAGTTTGTAGAATCTATGACAATTTCAATTTACCGACAAAGAGTGATTTATATGGGTTTAACTTTCCCAATATGTAACCATAACATGGGTGGTTTATGTTAACCAACTCCATCATAGTTTGTTAACACCATTTGTCACATTCAACATAACCCTAACAATTAAGTAGATGAAATCTAGCATTCTATCAGCTGAGAATTTGCAGTGTGTGTAATTGGCATCATGTATAAGAGTAGCTACAGTTCGTTCCATCTTATTGTCGAACCTGTTACTGGCAACATTCCACATGATGAGTAGGTAATACAAAATTTTGGACATGATACTGATGTAGGGGCATTAGGAAGAAAAACAAAACTTATATTATCATTGTGTTCCAAAATTTAGGCCAATTTAGCTTGAGTGTTGGCGAGGTGTGTGTTGTAATAATGGCTATTTTTGCCAAAATGAACTCTCGAATCCTAGGAAGTTAGTATAGCTGATTTTGTGTGATCAGATTGTGATCTAGAAGATTGGGGATCCTATTTGTCAGGATCTCAAACAAATTCTTATGATTCCTTTAAGAATAGAAATGTAATCGATCAAAGGGGGATGGAATAGAAGAAAGACAGGGGCTTACTCTGTGTGTGGTTTTGAATAAAATCTAATTCCAATTGACCCGTGTTTTATGTAATGAAGCCTTTTGTATATGCTTGAATAATATTTTGTAATTGTTTAACTTGGTACATTGATCATTTCATTGATCAATCATTCTCTGCAGAAGGATTAGATCTATCTGATCTACATTTGGATGAATTTAGGTTATGTAAAGAGCATTTCAGTAAGTTGCAACAATGTATTCCTGAGTGAATCACCACACTACAATGAAAATGTGGAGAAATTGACCCCTATAGATTAGTCACGCACCAGAAAGAGCAGGTTCACGTTTGGGTGAACAACCTCAACCATTTTTCCATGCTTCCAAAAAGAAGCTCTGAAACGTTCGATCTAGAAATCCAAATTGTTACAGAGTACTGAATATTGATCTGGTGTTTAAAAACAAAGTGTTATGCCCTGTACAGAGGTAATAATTGATCAGAGGATATTTTTATCTGTATTTCTGAGGAGGGATTAAAGATGGACCCTGAAAAGGTGAAAGTTATCCAAGAATGGCCTTCACCTAAGAGTATTTTCGGAGTAAGAAGCTTTCATGGACTATCTAGTTTTTACAGGAAGTTCATAAGAAATTTCAGCAAGATTAGTGCACCGATAACTGAAACCATCAAGAAGGGTAAGCAACCATTTAAATGGACTACTAAAGCTGAAAATAACTTTCAACTATTGAAGAAAAAGGTCACTGAGCAACCTATTTTAACCTTACCAGATTTTCAAAAACCATTTCAAGTGAAGTGTGATGCTAGTGGGGAAGACATAGGAGTTGTATTGAGTCAGGAAGATAAGCCCATAGCATATTTTAGTGAGAAATTGAACAAAGCCAAGAGGAAGTATGCATCATATGATAAGGAGTTTTATGCTATAGTCCAATCATTGAAGAAATGGAGGCATTATTTGTTGCCTAAAGAATTTGTCTTGTACTCAGACAGTCATGCTCTGCAATATATAATGCAGTAGCCAAAGCTAAATCAAAGACATGTTAAGTGGGTGGAGTATTTGCAAAATTTTTCTTTTGTGATAAAGCATATTAGTGGACAATCTAATAAAATTGCAGATGCTTTAAGTAGGAGGGCTTTGATAATACAAGGAAATCAAGTACAGGTTACAGTATTTGACTCTATGAAAGAATTTTATGAAAATGATGCAGATTTCAAAGAAGCACTTGAGGCTTGCAAAGATCCAGCAGTAAGGGACAAAACTCCATGGTTATATTACATCGATCTTTTGAGTGTCCAGAGAACAATAATATAGATTCAAGAAATGTTGTTGTTGTTCCAATANGCAATATGATAGGAACACCATACATGAGGGCAAAAGGAATGTTTACAAATTTCAAAAGGATGGACTAAATCAAACTCTGCTTCCATTAAGGCATTGTTTAAAACAATGTGCAAAGTAAAGGGAAAATGATGCAAGGTAATAGTTGACAATGGAAGTACAGACAATTTGGTGTCCACTGAATTGGTGGAAAAGTTAAATCTGAAAAAGGGAAAGCATCTAGTACCATATAAGGTGTCATGGCTTCAAAAGGGACATCAACTATTAGTAAATGAACAATGTGAAGTGGATCTACAAGTAGGCAGTTATAAAGACAAAATTCTTTGTGATGTTATGCCAATGGATGTGTGTCACATCTTATTGGGCAGACCTTGGCAATATGATAGGAACACCATACATGAGGGCAAAAGGAATGTTTACAAATTTCAAAAGGATGGACTAAATCAAACTCTGCTTCCATTAAAAGAGGAAGAAACAACTGTAGAGAGTGATCTAAATTTTTTGTTGATGAGTGGCAAGAAGTTTCTTCAACAGATGGAAGGTAATGAGGAAAATTTTTCTCTAATATGTAAGCCTAAGGTAGTGTTTACAACTACTAAAATTCCAGATCTACCTATTGAAATTCAGGGCATACTAAATGGACACCGTGATATAGTTGTAAATGACTTACCAGATGAATTTCCACCTAAGAGAAGTATCAGTCACCATATTGATCTGATACCTGGATCAAATTTGCCAAACAAGGATGCATACAGAATGACACCCTAGGAAAATGAAGAAATCAGAAATCAAGCACAGAAGCTGTTAGACAAAGGGCTAATCTAAGAAAGTCTTAGCCCATGTGTTGTGCCAACAGTGCTAAGCCCAAAAAAGGGTGGAAGATGGAGAATGTGCACTGACTTGAGGGCCATCAACAAAATAACAATCAGGTACAGATTTCCCTTACCTAGAATCAATGATTTACTGGACTGTTTGAAGGGTGCAAAGTATTTTTCCAAAATTGACTTAAAAAGTGGTTACCATCAAATTAGAGTCGGAGAGGGAGATGAATGGAAAACAACATTAAAAACAAATGATGGTTTGTATGAATGTCTTGTCATGCCATTTGGCTTATCAAATGCACCAAGCACCTTCATGAGGTTAATGAACGAAGTGTTAAAAGACTTTATTGGGAAGTTTGTCATAGTTTATCTAGATGATATACTAGTGTACAGTAAGTCCAAAGAAGAACATTTAAGGCACTTGAGTTATGTTATGAAGAAGTTACAACAAGAGAAATTGATAATAAATTTAAAAAAAATGTTCATTCTTGAAATCTAAACTCATATACCTTGGCTTTGTAATTACTGAGGAGGAATTAAAGATGGACCCTGAAAAGGTAAAAGTTATCCAAGAATGGCCTTCACCTAAGAGTATTTTCGGAGTAAGAAGCTTTCATGGACTATTTAGTTTTTACAGGAAGTTCATAAGAAATTTCAGCAAGATTAGTGCACCGATAATTGAAACCATCAAGAAGGATAAGCAACCATTTAAATGGACTGTTGAAGCTGAAAATAACTTTCAACTATTGAAGAAAAAGGTCACTGAGCAACCTATTTTAACCTTACCAGATTTTCAAAAACCATTTCAAGTGAAGTGTGATGCTAGTGGGGAAGCCATAGGAGCTGTATTGAGTCAGGAAGATAAGCCCATAGCCTATTTTAGTGAGAAATTGAATGAAGCCAAGAGGAAGTATTCATCAACGATAAGGAGTTTTATGCTATAGTCCAATCATTGAAGAAATGGAGGCATTATTTGTTGCCTAAAGAATTTGTCTTGTACTCAGACAATCATGCTCTGCAATATATAATGCAGCAGCCAAAGTTAAATCAAAGACATGTTAAGTGGGTGGAGTATTTGCAAAATTTTTCTTTTTTGATAAAGCATATTAGTGGACAATCTAATAAAATTGCAGATGCTTTAAGTGGGAGGGCTTTGATAATACAAGGAAATCAAGTACAGGTTACAGTATTTGACTCTATGAAAGAATTGTATGAAAATGATGCAGATTTCAAAGAAGCACTTGAGGCTTGCAAAGATCCAGCAGTAAGGGACAAAACTCCATGGTTATATTACATGATGCAAGATGGTTTACTACTTAAAGGCAGTCAACTTTGTATTCCCAAATGCTCAATGAGAGAAAACTTAATCAAGGAAAAGCACAGAGGAGGATTAAGTGGGCATTTTGGACATGATAAGACTTTGGAACAACTGAAACATTTCTATTTCTGGCCAAGGATGAGAACATAAGTACAGAAGTTCGTAGATAAATGTACAATCTGTCAGCATGCAAAGGGAAAAAGCCAGAATACAGGTTTGTACACCTCACTTCCAATTCCCAACAGGCCTTGGGATTCAATTAGCATGGATTTCGTTTTAGGTTTACCAAAAACACAAAAGGGTCATGATTCAATTTTTGTTGTTGTAGATAGATTCTCTAAAATGGCACATTTTATTCCTTGTTTCAAAACTAGTGATGCTACAAATATAGCTAATCTATTTTTCAAGGAAATTGTGAGGTTGCATGGACTCCCAAAGAGTATTGTCTCTGATAGAGACACTAGATTTCTTGGACATTTCTGGAGAACCTTGTGGAAGAAACGTGGGACAGATCTGAGTTTTATCTCAGCATACCACCCTCAAATTGATGGACAAACTGAAGTGGTTAATAGAAGTTTGGGAAATATTTTAAGGATCTTAGTTGGAGAACATCCCAAACAGTGGGATCAAGCACTCACTCAAGCATAAGTTTCTTATAATGACTCCTCAAATAGGAGCACAAGACAAACTCCATTTTAGATTGTATATGGAATGCACCCAAGAGGTATTTAAGAACTCAAGGATTTAGGGGAGGATGAGAGAAGAAGTGCAGATGGAGAGGACTTTGCTACAACCATGCATGAATTCCATGAACAGATAAAATCGAAATTACAGGACAACAACACCAAATACAAAAGAAGAGCATATTTTAAGAGGAGAGAGCAGAGTTTTGAAATTGATGAACTAGTTTTGGCACATCTAAGGAAAGAAAGATTTCCTAAGAGGGAGTATAACAAGTTGAAATATAAAAAAAATGGACCTTGTAAAATTCTCAGGAAATTTTCAAACAATGCATATGAACTAGAATTGCCAGCAGGTATGGGAATTTCTCCAATTTTTAATGTTGCAGATTTGTATAAATACAATGCAGGAACAACAAAAGGAATAGTTGAAGATGGGGACAACAATGAAGTCAGACAACAGGTTCAATGGCAGAAGCAGATGCGAGCTAAAGTAAGTCTACAACCATAAATTTGGACAAGAGAGTGTAGAAGAAAACCATAGGAAAAAAGTATTTTGAATACTTAGTGAAGTGGAAAGGCCACCCAGTGGAAGATTCAACATGGTTGACAACCACAATGTTATAGAAAAGTGCCACCCATGTAGAAGACCTCGTGGACAGGAGTCCATGAATCTTTTCAAGCCCGGAAGCCTGATGCAGGGGCATTAGGAATAAAAACAAAACTTATATTATCATTGTGTTCCAAAATTTAGGCCAAGTTAGCTTGAGTGTTGGCAAGATGTGTGTTGTAATAATGGTTATTTTTTCCAAATTGAACTCTCGAATCCTAGGAAGTTAGTATAGCTGATTTTGTGTGATTAGATTGTGATCTAGAAGATTGGGGATCCTATTTGTCAGGATCTCAAACAGATTCTTATGATTCCTTTAAGAATAGAAATGTAATTGATCAAAGGGGGATGGAATAGAAGGAAGATAGGGGCTTACTCTGTGTGTGGTTTTGAATAAAATCTAATTCCAATTTACTCGTGTTTTATGTAATGAAGCCTTCTGTATACGCTTGATTAAGATTCTGTAATTGTTTAACTTGGTACATTGATCATTTCATTGATCAATCAATCTCTGCAGAAGGATTAGATCTATCTGATCTACGTTTGGATGAATTTAGGTTATATAAAGAGCATTTCAGTAAGTTGCAACAACGTATTTCTGAGTGAATCACCACATTACAATGTAGATGTAGAGAAATCGACCCCTGTAGCTTAGTCATGCATCCAGAAAGAGCAGGTTCACGTTTGGGTGAACAACCTCAACCATTTTTCCATGCTTCCAAAAAGAAGCTTTGAAACGTTCAATCCAGAAATCCAAATTGTTACAGAGTACTGGATATTGATCTGGTCTTTAAAAACAAAGCATTATGCCTTGTACAGAGGTAATAATTGATCAGAGGATATTTTTATCTCTTTGATGCTTGCATTAGATACAAAATCAGATTTGCTACAAAATGCTATGTGTTTTTCTGCAAGGTTGTGTCTTAAATGTTTTATATATACAAGAATGCTAAATTTGATCAGATTTTGTGTTAGATGTTGTTGCAAACGTGATTTGTATAATCTGTGTTTTGCAGATGAAAAAGGAAATTTGACGAGGTAGTGGAAGATAAAGGTGTTTGAGTGTTGATTGATCCCAAGGCACTTATGCATGTCATCGGGAATGAGTTGGATTTTGTGGACAATAGATTGATGTAAGAAATGTCTTCACTTATATTGACTTTTAGAACACTCATATTAAATTAATTTCTTTAGTGATACATTTTGGAGAATGCACTGCAATGTTGCATTGTCCATGTCTATATGAATGCCTGGATTAATTTTTATGATAGTTTGAGGATTACTCTTTTTATGGTGTAACAGGTCGGAGTTTGTTTTTATCTATCCAAATTCCAGAGGTGAATGTGGTTATGGAGAATCATTTATGACATAGCCATGGATATTAAACTATTTTTAGATAACTTCACATTGTTTTTAGAAGCTTCCCTCAAGAGAGGGAAATAAAAGTCCCCTTCATCAAGAGATTCTTTGATGGGATTTGTCATATTTTCATAAACAAATCCTGGAAGAACTTTGACATGTACATCTATATTTCAAAAATGAAAATATGCTCACAATCCTGAAAAGGGGTGACCTTCTCCAATGCATAAAAGATGACCTGAATACTTTTTTCCATGTGAAGCTTTGTACTTTTGAACCAGAAATAATCCCCTTAGTACATGCCCATCTATTGTAGGGTTTCGCCATGAATTACAAAATTGGGAAGTTACTATTGATCTACCTCAATTTTAAAGAAAATTGCAGTCGAATAGTTGGCCCAGATTGACGATGGAACTGATAGGATGACTTTCATGTTGAGCCAATTCACATTATTGGCTGGTGTTTTAGCTCAGCCTCTGTCAATATTTTATTCTTGGGTGTTGTTTTGAGGCCAAGACAGGTTTTTGGTTGTTTATTTTTTTAATCGTCCTTGCTCCTTGCCCTAATAAAAAAGTATTTTGTGTAAATGAATTTGCTTTCTAGTTTTTGTTGTTTTGTTCTCTCTTTCCCTCATAGTATCTCACTAACAAAGCTGTCATCTTTAAGTTGCTAATGCGATTAGAATTAGAGTCTTTATAGAGTATTTTGTTCTTCATTGTGCAGCTGAGGTGCTAGTGTCTGTAACTCTTCTCTTTTCTATGTGGATGGTTGGTTGATTACTTCTGCAAGCAGTGGTGATCTTAAACCAAGTGAATGTTGGGTAGGTTCCTTATGGTCCAAAAGGACATCATTGCGTGGAGTGAGAATGCCTTGGTGCTTTTGAGGATTTATTTGAAATTTGTACCATTGATATTTAATTACCATTTGTTGGACATGGTCATGATTTGGACCAAAACCCGTTGTTTCTTTTCTTTATGGTTGTCTTGCCGACAAAATGTTTGATCAGAATTGACTAATCGAAGAAGCCTATAAGAACTACTTAGGGTTTAAGGTGTGATTGGTATAAAATGATGAGGAGAGCCTTGCAAGGCAGCTTGATTGCAAAGATAAAATTTGAAGGTGCGACCAAGAAGCCTTCAAGAATCAAAAATCAAAATAGGATCCTTTTTAAGGAGTTTGGTGTGAGTCACGTTGGGGTTTACAACTATATTCCCTTATACAAGAGTAATATGTAATTTGAGAGGGTGTTTACAAAAATGATGGCCTTCCTGTTTTATTTTTGAAAAAAAAAACACAACATGAATATAGTTTTGTCCCTATTACAGTGCATAAAACATGAAATCAAACATGCAGAGTCTTTTAAATGGGGGTCCACTAAAAATATTTAGTGAATGCGACCAGTAGGAAAATACATATGCAAACACACTTTGAAGACCCCTGGAATAAAATAATATGAATGTGGTATGATCCACATGAAAAATTATTGTATTACTCAACCCTTTTAACAGACCACAAGGACCTTTTAGTAAAGGTGATCCCAATTTTACAAAAAGAAAAGGAATTTAGAAAGATCACTATCGTTTTGAAAAGGAACATGCCATGAAAAATCCTACTTTGATAATTTTAAACTTCTAATTGGTAGCCTTCTAAAATTTTCCCTACATGGGTGGTGGTAAGGGAGTATCTTCATCGTTGATTATTTTACTTCAAAGTCTGATCTCATATTCAGTGATTGGTTCTCCTTTGATCATGTTTTATGCAAAGGATGATCTACTTTAGTCAGTGCAATGATCACCCTCAATGTGAGGTTTTTATTCTTCAATCGATTTCCTTCTACTTTGTAACATTCACATATTTACAGAAGGGCTTCTGCATATTGAGGAGTCGTTGACATATTCAATAAAGATATTGGAGCAACAATTGTAAAATGTGTAGAATTCACTGTGGCTATAGATCACTACTTATGTTTTTCCTCTTGATTGGGTTAAGGTAGAACTTGAAAATGTTATTCTTCCTATGTAGTAGGGGGTGTCTATTCCACTAAAGTTGCCAAGATTTGCACCTAGCCTCGACCATTGTTGCATGTGTTGGCACACATCCACAAGCATGATCACAAGCACTAGCATGTCACTTGGTAGACTTGAACCTTGGTGGTGGCTATAATAGCTACCTGCTTTCATTGACCCGACAAGCCACCATTGATAGATCAATGTGTGTTTTAAACAGGGTTTATTGCCTTTTTTATTTTTTTCTCTCCTTTAAAGTCTCATTCGTTAAATTTTATGCTTGTTTAGTTCCCAGATGCAATGCACTAATAAGGGTATGTGAAGTTCAGGATTGGCATACAACTGTTTTTAGATGTCATGGTGGATGACGAAAAATATTTTAGTTTATTTCATAGTCACCAAACTTGCCAAGGCATCCATGAAGATATTGATTGTCCTCATATGATTCCCTAATATTGTGACATATGTGTGTCAATTTGTAGAAAAAATTTAGAATAGAATTGTCCTCTAAATGGATCTTTCCCAAACTATTCCTTATTGAATCCTCATTTCTCATTTTGATTAGAGCTTGTTAAATTCATTTAAAGAGGTTGCCTTATTGAGGCTTCTTGGAGGCAAGACTTGTTTAATTGTTTCACTTCTAATTCCTGGAGGTATTGGTGCATTATCACTTTATGCACCTCAATTGGTCAGAATGGCAAGAAATTAATAACTAAGTGATGTAATATTTTCTATTTTTGCTTACTTTAAGTACTTCAGAGAAAATAGATTGGTTATCTATAGGCCTCTTAGATCCGAGGGAGCTTGGAATCCTAAGAATATTATTTTTATTTGCACTTAGCACATAGCATTTATGCTTGAGCTTGGATTTCTTCTTCCAGAGGCAGTATGAAGTTGAACCAAGATTTGATTAAACACATTTCACAAGAAGGCTTTGCTTTTTTCCTATCAATCACATCACTATGTGTGCTGCTACACCATGGGCTTCAACCATCCAGAGAGCTTGTGGTACCATAGTTCTGTTTCATTATTGTCATCTCATGAATATGTTTTTAGGAATCTAGATCATCAATACAGCAATTAGTTGGGTCAATGTTAGTTTCAGTATGCATCTAATTTTAAAACTAGGTAGCATGCAATACCTGAAAGAAGTACAACACAAAAGCATGCATCTTAAGACCGATCAACGCTTACTAAAAGAATCAAAATCTAGTAATAATGGAATTGTTAACTTAGCACATACATTTCACTTCCATCTACATTTCCGCTTGCTTCCATTCTTTCATTCAACTGAAATTGTGGATATCCTGACCTCTGACTATGTTCTCTTTTCACCATGTTGGTTGATTTTTTATTAGGTTCCAATGGTATTATTATACCATGAAAACAAACAATATTTCCTTTTGGAAGTCCTTAACTATTCAACATATGCAACTGTCTTCTTGGATCTCCTGGTGGCATCCATTTATGTAACATCCTTCATGAAAACTTATTTTGTCGATACTATTCTATGTATGGACATGTGGAGAAACTCGTTGAAGAGATTAAAAAAGGTGTCGCCTCAGTGGAAGGAGTAGAATCCACATTGTGGCCGGTTAATATCCTCTGCAACTCTTTCCGAAAAGTATATCTTTTAAAATCTGAAATTCTCAATTATATACAAGGGTAAGCTGTATGGATTTCCATAGGCCATCTGAATCCAAACAGTAGATGAAAAGCCCATCCATGGGGCTACCTTGGCTGCTAAGTTTACTACAAACATCACTCAGATAATATAAACAGTTCATATAAAGGATATGAATAATAAGGAATCTACATGTGATATGTATCAAACCTGTGTTTAACAATGTAACCATGGATCCACATGCCCTGTTTCAAAGCTACTAAACTAGTAAATACCGGATCACATTAATAATGGTGGTGGAGTTTGGTTGCATTTTATTAAAAACAATCCACAAGGGATTCATTGGGATATATGTTATGGGCATATCCAACAATCATTATATTATATTCCATGACACCAAATTTCTTGTAAACATTATGTCCAAGAGATTCTATGTTGTTTTCCTTTTTTTCCATTCTATTAATATGTAGCAAAAGTGCATTCACTCCATTTAGTTAGCAATTTTGCCCCTCTACAACTGACTAAACTTATAATCATATATAGCACAATTTTGGAAGCTTCTACAAAAGTGTTCTTTTAGAGACTAGAATAGAGGTAAGTATTTTCCTCAAGTCCTCGCTTGCATTCATATCGTGAAAATTTCCATAGTGATCTCTCTCTTTGAAAAATAACATTTCGATCTCAAGTTTTAATATATTCGTATCTTTCAGGACTGAATAGTTCTAATATTTCTATCATTAATGATTAACACATAATGAATTGTGTTAAGTACTTGCAACAGGAACAGTGAAAGTAGGTAGACAACGGGAGGGAAGATTGAAATCAATATGCTTTTGTCCTTCAAATTTGGTTAAGAGAACAACCAGATGGTCTAGCTTACACTAGAAAAAAAATTGGAGGGGACTACAAGGTAAACCTGGGATATCATGCAACTCTTAAAACATTAAGGAAGGAGAGTCTTTGAATTGGCAGTTAATTGGGAAGCTTCAATTTCCCTTAGAAACCTAAATCTTCCTATTGCATGTCCTCAAAAACAAAATTCTAACTTGTGACATCTTGTCCATAACCTCTGAATCACCAGTGAAGATCGCCATAAAAAATGTTGGTTTAAGAAAGTACCACAAAAAATAGGGTATGTTTGTTCTATGCCTCTATCCACGTGAAAATATTTATATCAAGGAGACTGAGGTGAATGGTTGTGATGCCCATTCCAAAAGGTCCAAGAAGTCTAGCCAAATTATTTGTCTTTTATATGTTCAGAGGTTGATGAATATGGTTATTAGAACATTGATAAGAGCAAATCATACAACGAACATCAGTCAAAGTGATCTACAGGAGCTCGGCCATATCCATTTTTATTATTCTTTGTTCTTGCCTAAAGAGAATGAAAGTTTTCATGTGAAGAATCAGGTATCAAACCCTCTCCAGCAATAAGATGATACCAAAGTCCTGTATATATCACTAGAATATATGTCTATACTTATGCCTCAAAAATCTTTGAACCATGTGAACAAGGTGACATAGAAGGCTAAGTAAGAAGGCCATGATATGAAGCCTGATTAGTATCATTGCAAACAGTTGGAAGCAACACTTTTGGTTCAGAAGCAACAAAGATGGCATCCTCCAGGTCAAAATCCAATCAAATATTCAAGTATTTCAGTCCAAATTGTCTTCTACAAGTGTTTGTAGCATTTGTCGACTATTTTTCACTCATAGCGCTACAAACCAATGATTTGCCAACGAGGCATAAGACAAGTTTAAAGTGAATTCTATTTTGGTCAAGGATGGAGGAGGTGTCGATGCTCAGCTGTCATGAAAGTTTCCAGAGAGTATAGTCATCCTCGAGCACATAGAGGAGTTGTCAAAGACCAAACAAAAGAATATGGATTGACTCCATAAAAATAGGATCTAGGTCCTTAGTCATTGTATTTGTTTTGATTTAGATATATTATAGGTATTTGATCCTTTTCTTTGGGATCTGATAACTATTATGTAAAGCTTATTTAAGCCCATAGAGGTAACAGGGCTAGAGGTTCGACTTTGGGGACTTGGTCTATATTTCACGTATTAAAGACATTTGAATACATATTACATAAGCTTCTTTCACTTTAACTTGTTCAAACTTTCATTTTCTATCTTTTCTTTGCTTATGAGTAAATGTTTGTGCATTTCATTATGTTTATCTAATAACAGGTGACTGTCATCTCATCTTTTTATTGATAGAGTAAGATTATGAGTAAAATCATCCTGTTATAGTTGGTCATTCACATGTATATGTGTTGCTACTGATATGGTGAGCATTCTCCATATTTCATACCTTGATTTAACTTTCTAAGCAACTAGAATTGAAGGCCTTTTGTATTAGAGTGATTTCATGTGTATTTTGAGTGAATGAGAGCATTATCAAGTCATCCAACTTGATCCAGTTTATACATTATTCAAATCATTTTAAGTTACCAAGATCATTCCCTTTACAGTCAAGGAAAGACTCTTGGAGTGATAACAGATCCCTTTGAACCTAAATTAAATAGATAAGTATGGGTCACATGGGAACCAAGAGAATGAGAAAGAAGCACTATCAATGCTTCAAGGTATGAATCTCCTTTAACAAATTGCATATGATCAAGCATCTGTGATTTGTGATTCCTATTTAATTGTTAATTCTTTGGTAAGTAAATTCACACTCTATTCCCCAAACCTTGGAAGAACCATTTGTTGAAAGAAGGCCTTGCTCAATATTTTGAAATTATTTCATACCTCCATATTTTGAGAATCAAGAAGTGGATCAAATGGAAAATTACAATACCTCATTAGGAGTAGGAATTTTGAATGTATTAAGAAGGGATGACAGCTTATATTGCATCAATAATATCCCATGAAATCTAAATATGGGTAGAAACTATCGTTTGGAGGCATATTAACAAGGTTTTATAGGGAAGGGGAGAGTCCCTCCCACCACCATCACATTAAGAATATGGAAAGGGAATGGAATTTAAGTTTGCCTCCCATTACTTCCCTAGAGCCATCTATCTCCATGTTCTTGATCATAGTCATATTGCCCCTCCTCGGTCTTCATGATCATTCCTTGCATGGAAGTGTCAACCTCCTAGTTATCTTGCTTAGCATCACTAATACAACATAGGTTTTGAATCTTTTGCTCCTCTTAGCAACATATATTTCCTTAATCACTTTTCTAAGTAAATACCTAACTCCCTTGTTTTCTATATAATGGAATATTGTATATTTTTCTATCTAATATACCACCCATTTGACCACCCATCAAGACTTGAGTTTGTTTCCTTTTGAAAGGAAAATGCTACCTCCATTAGTTCTTCCTTTGAGACTTATGTATAAAGGTCTTCATTTCCTTCTTGATCTATGAATCTTGGGAAGTAATATGCAAGTTTAAGAATTTTAACAATGTTTGGTCTATTTGGAGTTGAATATAAATCGTTGAAGAAATTTAACCCCAACTTTGTTATTTCTTTGAAGTTTTTTCTTTTCTCCTATCCAACTTGGGTATTTCCCAAATTGTGTTCCTTATTTTTGTGCCTTTTTCATGGTTTTGAAAGAAATTTGTATTTCAGCTCCTTGAGATAACCAAATTTTCCTTCTCTTTAATGTCCACTTCACCTCCCCACATTCAAATTGGCTCCTTTTTCTAGATTCTAAAGAATGCAATTATGCCTTTTAACATCCAATCATGAGCCTAGTTGGGGTTTTACTTAACAATTTAGAGATTTTGTCTTCCACTTCTATGATATATTTTTTAGAGGTGTTGTATTTTTTCTTTGACTAGTATAGATACTTTTCTATTCTTTGAAAGTTTGTGTATATTTGAAACATAGAAAAACCTTCATTATTTGATTCATGCCCTCTCATTTTGACTTTACAATCATTGTGAACTCATCATTTTGTAATAAATGAGAGTTAAATTTGAAAGGGGTTGGAGAATTTCTTTTATTCTTCTCTTAATGAAGAGGATGGGTACATGATTAGATTCCCTCCCATCCCTATTCCATGTTTTGATATTTTCCATATTTTCCATAATTGCATCAGATACAATAAATCTATCAAGGCACTTCACAACCCTATTCCTTGCTATACTAAAACGTTTCTAGGTTTGGACCACCTCAATTGGATTTGAGTCGCATAATTTATGAGTTTCCATCTTCTCCAAGAAAAAAACTAGACAAGGGATCCATTCTACTGATCTCTCCTGAAACTTCCCTTTGTCTCAACACTACGTTTAAATCACCTCCAACAATCACTAACTCATACTTGAGTTCCTAAAGATCAAAAAAAAAATCAGAAGCTTTTCCACATTATAAGGCCCATACACATTGAAGACTTAACTATAGAGCCCTAATTATTAGGAGAAAATCTTAGTCCAAATCCCATAAGCTAAAATCAAAATTTCGAACCATGAAAGAATGCTTCTAACTTGTGATCACTCCTCTAGATTTACCTACAACATCCAAGG
Source organism: Picea mariana (assembly GCA_032191745.1). Lineage (NCBI taxonomy): Eukaryota > Viridiplantae > Streptophyta > Pinopsida > Pinales > Pinaceae > Picea > Picea mariana. The sequence goes on along the minus strand of JASDQU010305793.1, from coordinate 12,063 downwards.
CAACAAAAGACATCTTTTTTAAATAAGGCTAAGATATTTTTGGTGTTTTCTCCTTTTATCATTGTCTCTTGCACCGTCATAATGTTAGGGTTATAAATTTTTCTTCAAGAGGATAAGCTTTGGATGTTGTAGACTCAAGAGCCCTTTTCACTGGTTCAATATCAAATGGGATCTCTACGGAAGTTGGGAATGGTCAACATGGACGCCACAATTATCCTCCACATTCAAAATGAATTCCAAGCTCAAGACATCAATGATCACCCTACGACATTTTATGAGAATACAGAGAAGTATTTTCAACAACTTACCATTCTCTTCGTGAGCTCTCTCTCTTGGCTGGTTCCCTCCACGAGCTTTCTCTCCCGGTGCCCTCCGCGAGCTCTCTCTAACCCTACAACTTGTGAGCTCTCTCTCGGTGCCCTCCACGAGCTCTCTCTAACCTTGCAGCTTGTGAGCTCTCTCCATGTGCCCTCCGCGAGCTCGAGCTCTCTATCTCTGCTTGTGAATGGGCACAAGTTCATGAATGTGAGCGAGCATAAAAGTAGTTTATTTGAATGGGCGTGAGTTCATGAATGAGCGCGAGTCTCCTTGTCTAGGTAATAATGAAAGGAGATGTTGGATCATAAAATGTCTCCCCAAGGGACCTACAAGTCAAAAGAGGTGGCAAAAATTCTTTTAAGCCGTACATCAATTTATAATGGATGGTAAAAGATCTCTCTATGGGCATGATTGGTGGTCAAAAAATATCATTGAGATCTTGCAAAAGGATCTTCTATCCTCTTAACCTTATTTGCTTCAAAAGTGGAATTCATTAAGAAGAAGTTGGTATCTTTAGAGGAGCCTACAATGGAGAAGTATATAATTCTTGAGTACCCCCTATAGAACATTGGCATAAAGTATTCAAAGGGATTCAACAATAATGAACAAGTTCAAAAGAGATCATATTTATCCCCATACACCCTTCGTTGATTGAAATAAAGGGCCACACATATTATTTTTGTCTAACCCTTCTTCTATAATTTCCAATTTTTAATGGATTTTTACTTGGATCAATAATTATAAATTTTATTATGTCAAAGGTGTTTCTTTATTATGGTCATATCCACAGTGATTTTTACTTTTAAACTACCAACCAATTTTCACAAACCGCATGTGTGCAACAATTGTTGTCTATCCCATCCCATGTGTTAGTTTATGTTTGCATCATGTGGCAATGGTTTGAATGCAAGAGTTTCTTTGTTTGCTTATTGGATTTATTCCTTGTTGATGGTGTTTGTTGATGGGGGTCTATAAGATAGCATCTCCTCCATAATTGTATCTACTCTAGTGATAGATCTCTCTAAAACGACATTTTATTCAAACTTGCACATACTCCCTCCATCTTTGTTATTAGGGTTAAGTTCTTATTTTCTAGTTGTTGTATGGTGTCCATGTGTTGCATTTTGAGAAATTGAGACTTAAATTATTTGTCAGAAATAATTTTTTCATGCCACATTAAAAAAATTTGTCTACCTCTACTTTCTACTTCCCTCCTTGACTTTGCACTGGTCATCCATTCAAGGACCTGTTCCCTTGCTTCCTCCAACTAGTATAGGAGTTCTTGTACATTAGTATCATCACTTCCTATATTAGTTTCTTCTTGGGTTTCTTCCATGCCCATTGCAATACTGGAAAGAGGGATTTATTTTATGCTATATTTGGTAGGGATATATGTGGAGGAGTTGTTAGATCTTGTGCCACCATTATCTCAAACATTAGCTCAATCTCTCCATTGAGCCACCCGATGTATTGTACGTCACTCAACATTGAATAATTCCCAATTATGGAGCATGTTATTTGGTATCCCTCTAGAAAACTCTGCCACATAGGCCTGAGGGTATATTTGTATTGTCTACAAATCTTCCCACAGTCTTGTGGGTAGAGTTGTAGCATTTGCAACTTTTTCCACAAGCCTGTGAGCGGAGTTGTAGGTGCTACAACTCTATCCACAGGTCTTTGGGAAAAGTTGTCTTTCAATGTGCCAAAATGACCACCATATAATAGGATTGTGCCTCTCTAATGAGTGTGAAGCATCAAGATGTCTCACACTCATTAAAGAGGCACAATCCTCTTATACGGTGGACATTTCGGCACCTACAAAGGCAACTCTTCCCAATTTCATTTCTATGTGCCTAAGTGACCACCATATAAGAGGATTGTGCCTCTCTAATGAGTGTGACACATCAAGATTCATCACTTTCATTAGAGAGTCACAATCATCTTATATGGTAGTCATTTAGGCACATAGAAAGGCAAATTTTCCCACAGGAAAGGAAACTATGCCCATAGGCTTGTGGGAAGAGTTGTAGCATCTACAACTCTCAATGCTTGATAAGTCTATGGTTAAGATGGACCTATGCTAGTAATAGTCATGCCTAAGAATTATTACCAAAAAATTAATGAGTTATTATATTAGGCTATATTTGTACATTTTGTGTTTTTATTGTGTGAGAGGTAGTCGACATTCCATTATTTATTTATTTATTTCAAGATGCCCCAACTTCCATTTAATTCCCTTATTTAAGGAACAATACCAATCATGGTTTCACTTACAAACAAATAGTAGGAGTAAGTGTAGATCTGAAACTAATTGAAACAATATGAAATACATGAAAAAGTTTCCTATGTGCAAAGGAACCTAGACAAACCACTTCATGTATAGAGAAGTTAGATAAGAGAAATCAATTTGGCCATAATAAAAAAAATTATATGTATAAAAGAGCCTAGATAAACCACTATTTGTACAAATAAGTATGATAGGGGAAATCCATTGGGCCATAATACATTTTTTGAATGAAGGGGAGGATCAAAGAAATTATAGTGAATAATTGGTTTGAAAGGAAACAATTCTCCCATGGGAATTGAGCAAAAGATTGAATATAACATTTTCTACTTGGATTGGTTTAGTATGATGGATCTTTAAACTCATTGTTTCATAGTTTTAAACCTTCCACCTATTATTCACATTATTTAAATATATCATCTTTTAATTTTTCATCATTGTATTTTATGAATATACCATTTTCTTTGATGACGAATGAACCACTTACTCCAAAAATATTAATTTAAATATTTAACACAACTAAGGCTTGATCTACTGCTTCAATCCAACCGAAAACATTTTTCTTAAGTAAGGAAGTGAGAGGAACAACAATTTTTCCATAGTTCTTGACAAAATTTCTATAATACCCCATTAGATCAAGAAAACCTTGTAAACATTTAAGAATCTTAAGATGTGCCCAATCCTTCATTGCTTCAATATTTTTTAGGGTTCACTCATACACCATCCTTACTAACAATATGGCCCAAATATTCCACTTCTAATACACCAAAGGTACATTTGGAGCTTTTGAGAAATAATTGATGATGATAAAGTAGTTGTAAGACCTAATCCACATGGGTAACATGGGATTACCAAGTTTTATTGTAGATTACGATCTCATCAAAAAAGACAAGGACAAATTGATGTACAAAGGGCTTAAAGATGTGGTTCATGAGACTTTTTAAGGTGGACGATGCATTGCAAAGGACAAAGGGAATCACCAAGAACTCAGAATGGCATTCATGAGTGAAAAATAAATTTTAGGAATATCAACTTCCTTCATACGAATTTGGTGACAGCCAGAATGGAGATAAAGTTTGGTTAGACTAGACACATGCCTTGATGGTATGGGAGGGTTTCAAGACTCAAGGATGTATGATGTCCCGACCACATAATATTTGAGATCGTCCATGTTTGCAACAATGTTCATAATGGGCATAATGGGCATAATGGGCATCATCTTTGATATGTCATGGTACTACTCTTCTAGTGGGTGCACAATATCACAAGGATATGTCTTCTTTCCCTCCTCCATTGGATGAGAAAGTCAACGACAATTTTCTCTTGCGGATGAGTAGTTTGGTGGCAACATTCTTTCAAGTTGTAATTAGGTACACTTTTTTATTGAGTTGGATCATCGCAACGCCACTCTAATTTCTTCCAACTATCACTGACTAGATATGTGATTAAAGGTTTTCTAATTTTTCTAAAGGCATGGGGTTAAGGTATGGGAGGGTTTCGATACTTAAGGATGTTTGATGTCACCGCATAATACTGAAGGAGGGTTTTATTATTGAATTACCAAGTTGAGTTGATGTCACAGAAGCTTCAATTCACCCACCAATGTCATCTTGCACCAACCATTGATTTCTTTATGGGAAACCTAGTGGAGTATTGCCTTAGCTCTTAAATAATTAATAAGCTACTATTTCATGGGAATGGGGTTAAAATTTTTCTAATTTTTCTTGCCTCTATGCTTATCTAAAACCATCTATCTCTCTTCCAAGGTTTGTTATTCTGTCATTGTTGCATTAGTTTTGGTCATTTGTAAATTTGGATTATTGAGTAACTAAGGGAAATATAGTGTGGGGGTTATGTGAATGATCGTGAGAATGATCACAAGAGAATTTCCATGAGGTAGAAGAATGCATGAATGACTCACACTTATTGAAAAATTTTAAACTCCATGTTGATGTGGGGATTTCTTTAATGTTGGAGGATATCAAAGATGTGTCATTGCGACTAAGTGGACATATGTTGGTGAGAACGATGTCATCATCTCATCATATTCACTCACATATTCTTCAAAGGACGATGTCATCAGCTCATCATTTTTATTACTTTTTTCATTCACCCACCACAAATGTCATCTTGCACCGACCCCGCATAGTGAGTAATGAATGGGGACAATGTTGAATTTTCTTCAAACTGTGCATGCATGCGTTGCAATTCGACATGGTTAGACTAGACACATGGATTTACGGTATGGGAGGGTTTCAATACTCAAGGATGTATGATGTCCCCACATAATATTTGAGATCATCCACGTTTCCATCAACGTTCATCATGTTGCACCTCTCATTTTCATCATTTGTCATTCCCTTCTATAGAATCGTTGTCAAAACTATCTTGAAATTTGTCATGGAACTTCAAATACACCCATCACAAATTTCTTCCACTGACCCCACACAATGAGCAGTGAATGGGGCCAACATTGAAATGTTTTCAATCTGTGCCCATATGCATCGAAATTTGGCATGGTTAAACTAGATAGTTTCCTTGAAGGTATGGGAGGGTTTCGATACTTAAGGATGTTTGATGTCCCTGCATAATATTTGATATCATCCATGTTTGCATCAACGTTCAACATAATGGATGTCTCATAGTGAGCATAGTGAATGGGGTCTGCCTTGAAGGTGAATGAGCATAGTGAAATTTCTTCCAACGATCCCGCATAGTGAGCAGTGAATGGGGCCAACGTTGAAATTTCTTCAAATTGTGCATGTATGCGTCGAAATTCGACATGGTTAGACTAGACACATGCCTTGACAGTATGGGACAAGAGTTTCAAGACTCAAGGAATATGTCTGATGTCCCAGCCACATAATTTTTTAGATCGTCCATGTTTGCAACAACATTCATAATGGGGCATCTCATATTTTTCAAATGTCGTTGTTTCCATCCATAGAATATTTGTTGGAACTCTCTTGAAATGTCATGGAACTTCCAATTCAACCACCACAAATGTCATGCACTGACCACACATATTGAGCACTAGTGAATGGGGCACACATTGAAATTTCTTCAATATGTGCCAGTATGCATCGAAATTTGACATGGTTAGAATAGACACATGCCTTGATGGTATAGGAGGGTTTCAAGACTCAAGGATGTTTGATGTCCCAACCAAATAATCTTTGAGATCGTCCATGTTTGCAACAACGTTCATAATGGGGTGTCTCATATTTGTCAAATGTCGTTGTTTCCATCCGTAGAATCTTTGTTGGAACTCTCTTGAAATGTCATGGAACTTCCAATTCAACCACCACAAATGTCATGCACCGACCCCGCATAGTGAGCACTAGTGAATGGGGCCAATGTTGAAATTTCTTCAATATGTGCCTGTATGCATCGAAATTTGACATGGTTAGACTAGACACATGCCTTGACGGTATGGGAGAGTTTCAAGACTCAAGGATGTTTAATGTCCCAGCCACATAATATTTGAGATCATCCATGTTTGCAACAATGTTCATAATGGGGCGTCTCATATTTGTCAAATGTCGTTGTTTCCATCCGTAGAATCTTTGTTGGAACTCTCTTGAAATGTCATGGAACTTCCAATTCAACCACCACAAATGTTATGCACCGACCCCGCATAGTGAGCACTAGTGAATGGGGCCAACATTGAAATTTATTCAATATGTGCATGTATGCATCGAAATTTGACATGGTTAGACTAGACACATGCCTTGACGATATGGGAGGGTTTCAAGACTCAAGGATGTATGATGTCCCGACCACATAATCTTTGAGATTGTCCATGTTTGCAACAACGTTCATAATGGGCATCTCATTGTCAAATGTCGTTGTTTCCATCTGTAGAATCTTTGTTGGAACTCTCTTGAAATTTCTTGTGACTTCCAATTCAACCACCAAAAATGTCATGCATGGACCCCTCATAGTGAGCAGTGAATAGGGCCAACGTTGAAATTTCTTCAATATGTGTCTGTATGCATCGAAATTTGACATGGTTAGACTAGACACATGCCTTAATGGTATGGGAGGGTTTCAAGACTCAAGGATGTATGATGTCATACATAAAAATTTTGAAAAAATTTCAACGTTGGCCCCATTCACAGGTCATCGTTGCCCATCATGTACTCTAGCCCTAGTACAATGTATTTTAATAGTTGTTTCCTTTAAAATTCTACCAATCAGAAAATTAAAATAAAAGGAGAAGAGCCCTAATACAATGTCTTTTAATAGTTGTACTCTAGCCGAGAAGACCCGCAAACCCTTTTTGAAGTGTCGTTTTTATAGCAAACTTGTCGCAACATCCGTAAAATGCAACATATTTATAGATTTTATAACGATGCAATTTCGACGATGATTGACCAAATCAAAGTTGACTTGCTCAAAATACTAGGTGACCATTGGAGGGGAAAAACCTAGTTTCCACAATGTCACAACTACAACAACTATCTTCACAAACGTGGAAAGAGAGATGACTATGTCACAAATGTGGCAAGAGAGATGACTATGTGGAAAACGTGGCAAGAGAGACGACAATGTGGCAAGAGAGATGACAATGTGGAAATAGCGACATTATCGGGCAATATGGAAACAATAAAATAAAATTTCCTCTATTTTTCGACAGTATGGCCAATTTTTTCCATAACACCGCAAATAGAACGTCGAAATTTTTACAATATGTACTAGTGCCACTTCTCCCCTATGGACTTTATCACGAAGAAAATAGTACTTTATCTCAATGTGCTTTGACCTGTCATGGAACATCGGGTTCTCTAAGAGATTCACACAGCTCTGGTTATGACAATATATCACAGTCAAATCTAGCACCTAATCAAACAGTCCAGAAACCAGCTTACGGATCCACATTTCTTCCATACAAGAATCACAAGATGCAATATATTATGCTTCTACAGTGATGAGTGCAACAAACTTTTGTTTCCTGCTAGCCCATGTATCATGGAAAAACTCAAACTGAAACATATCCAAGAAGCACGTATTTTGTTATTTTCATCCTTTCCCAATCTAAATCGATAAATCCATGCAGTTGTATATCATAAATAAAATGTCCCATGAAGACATTTCAAGGCATGCTTTGCAATTATTCAATTCTCATGGATAGGTTCCACTTGGAACTATTTTCATAGTAAAGTAAATATCCAATTGAGTATTCTCCAAATACATCAACGAGCCATTTAATTGTCGATATAGGGAAGGGTCTACTGGATCAGAGTCTCTCAAATTCTTCAAATTTTTCATCATGGGAGTTTTTCATGGATTTACAATCCATTATCCCAGACTTTTGAAGGACTATTTTGATACACTTCATCTGTCATAGGAAGTTTTCACCACGCTTTTGTTGTAAATGAGAGGCTCTGCACCAAGTTGCTTGAATCTATACAAGGTCTCCTTCCATATTCATTCATGGGTCTCTTTGTGGTATACCTCAAAACCTTGAGGATTCTCTACATATGCTTCTTCTTCAATTACTCTGTTGAGAAGAACAATTTTTACATCTATCTGATGTAAACTCCAACCCATGGATACTGCAAGAGATATAATGGCTCAGGTAGAGGTATATCTGGTTACTGGAACAAGATGTCATCATAGTCTTCTCCCTTCTTCTGGGAGAACCCTCTAGCCCTGAATATCGCCTTGTATCTATCAAATATTCCATTTATAAGTCTTCACATATTCTTCAATGGACCATATCATTAGGTATTATCTCCCTCCTAATCCTGGCTTCATGCCTGAATGAGAAATATCTAGAACTTACTTGTTTTTATTATGAGACTGTATGCTTCTGGAATTTTTCAATCAATTCCCTCTATCTAAGAGAGTCCATGATTCTGTTTGTTGCACCTCTCTTTTCTTTCTACAAAGTTTCACAAGCCTATAATGGTTTCTACCCAACTGGAAGTTGTGGCAAGCATTGTGTGATCCTTATAAACTTCTTCTATGACGGTTTCCGCAAAGATTGTTCATCAAAGGTTTTTCAACATATTTCACAAGGGTACCTAACTGGAACAAGACAAGAAACAAAAGAAAGATCCAAGACAATATGCTTTCTTTGAAAAAAAGATGATTTAGAGAATACAATCTCAACCTTATAATATCTTGACTAAAGTCATCTTATAACTTTGACTAGAAGTTCATAATGCCATAACAGTCGGAGATATATCAAGTCAAACCTGGAGAGTGTGTTGATCTTTTGAATGCACTGAATCCAAGATCATTGCTTTGAAAAATATCCCTTGTACATTCCCTACAAACACACTCATGCTAATCATACAAACTAAAATAATATGTATAGGTCTATACCTTTTTAACCCAACTGTGACGGTAAACCTTTAGAATGACTTTGTTGGACCAGAGGTTTAGCTGCTAGAGGATTGGTAAACCTCATAATGTTCCTTTTAGTACATATCTCTTGGGCACAACATATACTTTATGTTAGCACATATATTTGTAAGGGGGTGTTTCCCTAAGGAGCTGAGCCTTGGGTGAAAAAATGCGAGAAAAGGGGCTTAAAAACCCACCAAATGCATTTACCCTAAGTCTTTGGATGGCTCGATGAATTGGTGCATCGTAGTTATTGGGCACGCTAATCTTAATGGTAAAGAGGGGCGCACTCAGATCGACGACCCATAGAGCATATCGGACACCACCCCCCCCCGGCCTGACCTTCTCAAACTTCTCTAAGAACTCTTTTTGTGGCTTCAGTGCCTTTAATATTGGGTTGTGGAGTCATGCTAAAAAAAAATCCTGCTAAGGAATACAGGCCGAAAAGCATAGTATTTTGAAAACAAAAGAAAAAACACCTACTCCAGAAGAAGCTTATTTATGTACACTCCTAGACTAATTGAATTTTTACATAGTGTTAGGTGAAAGTGAACTTCCACCATAACCATTCAAGTAACTTCCTAACTGGAAGACCATTTACTCTTTCAGTGACTGAAAACAAATAATGCAACTGTGACAACAGAACGATTACATCCTTCAACTTTCCTCCTAATGTTGATGTCAGGATAAAGCTGGGTGGCTCCAAAACATGAAGGAAATGCAACTCCATGTATTCCCCTACAGGTTCATAGAATAAGTGGAAAAGTCCAAAAAAATTGTAACAGAAAGCCTACTCTGCCTTACAGTTGTTCACCTCTAGTTGAATGTTTGTGGCAAGCATAGGTGAGTGAAAGGTTGGTGCAGGTTGATTGCTCCTAGGTGATGGTTGCTCACTTCTAGGTTCAGGACAGGATATAAGCTACTTATTTGGATCTCCCTCCTCTTCTTCATGGCTCTCCCAAGGATTAGAATCATAATCATCATACACAGGAACCATGGGAAATCTCTGCTCTTGTTCTTCTGCAGGCCTAGGATGGTCGATTTCCACACAATTTTTTTCCTTAATGTATAAAGGAAAATGCTATGTTGCATGCTCTTGGAAATACTTCATATTCATCTCAGAATCTGATTCACATTCATCATACATAGGCTTGTTTCTCCCCGAGTCCTCAAAATATGATGTAGGGATCTGTTGCTCTTCATCTGAATACACAACATCATGAGCAGGGCTGCCAAGAACATCTGCTCCTAGGACTGGAAAATCCTATGCACTTTCTGTTAGAATATAATGGATGTGATCATTTTACCATTGACAATATCGTTATTTTTACCCAACCATAGGCCGAAGCCACCCTCTAAGCACCTTAACCTTGACAAAGAATCACTTCGGAAGAAAACCCTAGGCTAGATAGCCAAACAAGGGGTAGCGCATCTTTCCCCAAGGATAGCGCACCAAAAAGATCTGATCAGATAGTCCAAACCCTAACCAAGAGATACTTCAAGCCAAACATGATTTGCTAGTTGCAACAACTGCAATGACAGCTCTCCTCCAAACCTGTGCACAAAACTAGGCACTACAGTGCGCACAAGTGTTGCTCTGCAATTCTGAGACTGCCTGCCAAATGAAGACTGGCCTCCTGTATTTATAGTAATTATGGCTAACTGCGTGGGCTGACTTCTCATTCTGGGTATTTTTCTATTTAGTATATATATTTCTTCTAGCTGACTTCTTCTCTTGGAGGATAATAACCTAATACAAGTTATCTTCTTGAGCCAACATGTCTTCTAGGGTTATTAGCCAACTCATTAGGGTTTCTTCTTACTTCTTAGAATATTCTATTCTCGTCAGGTTTACACGTGGAGGTAAATACCTCCCAAAGCTACCATAATATCAACACTCCCTCCTAGCTAGGGAGGTATTATAGGTAATGGTCTTGAGCACAACCATACCATTCACCTGGTAGTATCAACATAGTTGTATAGACTATTTTATGACTAGATCATGAGCACTATCATCATCATCAGTGTCATTAGCTACATCATCTCTCGAAACCATACTCTATCTGAGTAATCAAACATGATGCTCACTCCACAGAGTGACACAATAGCCATTCTTCTAATCTAGAAGATTAAATGTTCTGAACCATTTTTTGTTTGGGAAATCTATGTTCATTGATCATTCATCTGGCTGATAATTATTTTCAACATTGTTGATAGTGTTCAAGGAAATTGAAATAATATAATTCAATAGAACACAATTGTGTCTATCCATAGTAGTACACAACTGCAATCTAGTGGTATACTACCACACCAAGTACCACATAGATACTTGATCAAACAGTGGAACACATCCACCATAGTAGTATACATCTACTGTCTAAAAACATACGGTCTTCATAACAATCATTTGATATCAACCTGCAAAAAAACAATGTTATGATATAAAATGAATCATCTGGGCCATTCTTCCACTCACATCTATGAGATATTGGAAGAGAATCTGCCCTCAGAAGTTCAAACATCAATGATGAGCTATCTAGACTATTCTTCTCAAGCAAGGAAGAATAATTGTCCTGATTTCTGAGCCTGGACCATTCCCCACCCTAGGCCATTCCTCCAACACTAAACAAAGTGTAACCTGAAGAGATTGAATCTGTCCTAAGGAATGCATGTCCCTGATTATTGAACCTAGACCATTCCCCACCCCGGGCCATTCCTCCGGCACTAAACAAAGTGCATCCTGGAGAGAATGAATCTGCCCTAAGGAATGACTGTCTAGACCATTTCCAAAGGAAATGACTGTCCTACACCAACCTTCAAAATGGACCATTCCCCATGTTAACCAGAATGGGAAATCATTGTCCGGCGAGGCGGGCCAGTCTTCTTGAGTAACCCTCAAGAAGGGAGACTACCCTAGACCACTTTCCATGTTAAACACAATAGGAAGTCATTGTCTATGGTACATCAACAATCTAGACCATTTTCCGAACTGAAAAATGGTTGTCCGTCAGAAATCTCAATCCACTTTCTGAACTGAAAAGAAACTGCTCATCCTGGACCATTTTTCGAACTGAAAAATTATTTTCCATCAATCAATAATACATCAG
>JASDQU010305792.1:112765-122779 GCA_032191745.1 Picea mariana | reverse complement strand
ACATTGTACCAAGATTTATAGTAATTTATATAATGCTATAACATTTTTTACTTAAAGAATATTATAAACAATTATTTAAATTTTATCCACTATTATTTTTAATGTTTTTAAATATAAATTTGGAATTTTGGTATTTTGATTTTGTTTATGATAATAAAGGTTTGTACCTAGAAATTGATCCTTCTTGACTCTAGAGTTAAAATGGATATACACTTGTATATACTATTTTATATTAATATTAATAAATAAACTATAAAGTAAAATTAATGATATCTATCCTATAATATTAATATTAAATATCATATTGCTCGCAAGGGTGTAGACCGATTGGCAAGTGTCGTGTAAATGGAAGGAAATATGTAAAGGAGGTCTCAAGTTACCACTGTAACTTGCAAGCTTCACTACCCAGGTTAACAACTTTCGGAAAAATGACTAAGTAATGAGAAAGATAAAGTAGCAGAAAAGATAAATACACATAAAACTATATATATTAATCTATTGCACCAAAGGAAATGAAATGAAATTATAAAAATATAGTAGAATAAAATAGATGTGACAAGGTGAGTAGTTTGGCAGACTTGGGGGCAACATGAGATATAATAATTTATAGAATATTATAACATCGTACCAAGATTTATATACTTATAAAAATATAGTAGAATAAAATAGATGTGATAGGTTGAGCGGGTTGGCGGACTCCCGGGTTCACATTTACAGTCATGCTTATGTATCACGAGTCCGACGTACGACAACATGAGATTTAGTAATTTATAGAGTATTATAACATTGTACCAAGATTTATAGTAATTTATATAATGCTACAACACTTTTTATTTAAAGAATAGTATAAACAATTATTTAAATTTTATTCAATATTATTTTTAATGTTTTTAAATGTAAATTTGGAATTTTGATTTTGTTTATGATAATAAAGGTTTGTACCTAGATATTGATCCTTCTTGACTCTAGAGTTAAAATGGATATATACTTGTATATACTATTTTATATTAATATTAATAAATAAACTATAAAGTAAAATTAATGATATATATCCTATAATATTAATATCATGTTCTGTGATATACATCTTGCACCCAACACTTCTGTATAAATGAGAACTGGAACATTTTTCTTGGAGAAGAGGATGACAACTCTGCAGAGACTCTCAAAACTGTTAGTCAATTTGATACAAGTGATGAATCGGAGAATGAAACACCTGCTGAGACATTGATGCATGGATTCACTAATTCACAATGCATTCGTGACTTGCAAGACAAGATTGTTGAAATTGCACTTGCTGAGGGGCAACGTCAAGGAAATTTTTGCTGAGGAAATGAACTCCCTAGCACTCTTCTATGGAGATCCACGTCCCACTGACATTATAGAATGATTCAATTATCATAAAATATTTCGATGAGAGTTTCTACATTCAAGCAGTGACTTCTCTTGTTACATAACAAATTTGTTTTTCAAAACAATGCGCATAATAATAAAGCAAGTGGTGTCTTGCATGTGGGTTTGAATAATAAAAGGCCAGTTACAAGGAAGAAATTTGTTGGCCAAGGATGTCAAGTACAAAGTAAACTTAGAAAAAATCTTGAAATCTAATATTGGATACAGATTTCAAAAACATTCGCATCTCTCCTGAATATTTGCAACAAAACAAGAAAACTATTTTTACAATGATCCGACAATTAGGCCCGCCAACATTTTTCATCACATTTACAAGTGTAGAGCATTGCTCGGATCCATTGGTGGTTGTCGTATCTGACTTGCATAAGAACAAGAAACATAAAAAACAAACCAATACACTAGAAAATAATGACATTGACTACCTCATAAGAAAAGACCCAGTGACATGTACTTGCTACTATAGACATAACATTAATTCTTTGAGACAATTGATATGCCATGTTGAAACATTTTTCGAAAAAATATCGGACTACTTTTTTGTGACTGAATTCCAGAATAGGGGGAATGAACATGACCATGCACTGTTGTGGATAGAGGGTGCACTAGTCTATGGATATGACAACAATTCACAGATCGAGCAATTTGTGGAAAAATACATAACATGCAACATAGATCATTTGGATCCATAACATGCCAAATTTCATAGACATTATCATACAAAAAGTTGTAGAAAACAAAAAACACTCGCATTGCAAATTCAACTTCCCCGTGCCGCCAATGAGAGAAACAAGAATCATAGATTCACTTAGTTTAGAGGAGAATGTTGTCATTGAGAAATCTAAATCCTTGTTCTCATTTCTAGAACAAGGAGAGTTTGATGAGTTGATGAGCTTCGATGACTTCTTGAGAGAGATAAATCTATCAGAATATGAGTACATCCAAGCCATACAATGTACGCTTAAACAACAAACAGTTTCCTTAAACGAAAACTTTCCCATATTTGGAACAACAATTTATCCAAGGACATGTAAGTTATGTGGAATGAAAATACAAATGTGTAGTACATCCTCAATGCATATGCTGCAGCATTGTACTATACCTCGTATATGACAAAGGTTGACAAATCTATGACAAGTGCATTCAGAATAATACACAAAGAACATGAAAGAAGTCATATTGATGCCATACAAATGATACGTATGCTTGGAAATACATTTTTTAATCTTCAAAAAATGTCTTCTCAACAAACAGTCCAGATTGCACTTTCCCTACCCCTCAATTGTAGATCAAGAAAATGTGTCTTCATAAACACATCTCCACTTGAGAAATGCAAATTTGTGCTTAAACCACTATGTTTTCTAGAACAAGAGACTAACAATTCAAAAGACGTACTATGTCACTCTATTATTGATTATTACCTCCATCGCCCATCTCCTATTAGGCATATATGCTTAGCAGAATTCATATCGCATTACAAAAACAATGGTGCTCCCATATCAAAAGGAAAAAAACCCTCTATGATATAGTTTGTCAAATACAATAAACATTCTGACTATGAAAACTATTGTAGATAGAAATAGATGTTATATGTTCCGTTCGATGAAAACGAAGAGACATTAAAAAACAACTTCTCTACCTGGGAAACTGTGTATGTTGCCTCTGAGAAGATAGTGCAAATCAATGAAGCTAGATTTACTTACAATGTTAATCCAACATGAGGTGATCTAGAAATTGCAGTTAATGAGCTAGAAAACCCTGACAATATTGATGAGACATTCACAAACCGAAAAACAACTAGAACTCCCTGCAAGTCCTATGACTTGCAAGCAGATTTTCCTCGTCCTCGAGAAAGTGGCATTGAAAAATTTATCAATCTTGGTTTTCAAGTCACAAAACATCCTTTCCTTATTGAAAATAATGAATACCATAGAATAAGATGCCTGTTGAATCAAGAAAAACAAACAATTCTAAAGGACAGTGCGCTTAAAAAAATATTGAACATGGAAACTCTTGTGCACATGTTCCTTGCAGGCGGAGCAAGAACATGCAAGACATTCACAGGGAAAGCACTATTCCAAATGCTTATATGAATCTATGATTCAAACAATTCTTATAACATCCCTCTCTTGCGCGCACTGAGTGAACTTTTCCTTGAGGACACTTTCTTGTAAGAGATCCATATTATTATACCTTTGACCATTGATTATTATTATGAGGCATTATGGATGTGATTATATGTTATTTTTCTATATTGACTTAGACAGGTGCTATTGAATTGGTTCTCCTGAGTGTGCAGGATTTGGACCTCAAGGATGCTGAGGCATCAATGAAACCCTTGGACGCCAGATCGAGTCAGGGAGTGGACTATTGGGTTTTGATTGTTTTATATATATGACATTTGTGCATCTAATTAGATGATATGATTATGGATATTATTTATGACATGATTTGTTGATGATGCAGGCTGACGATAGCCTCCCAATAAGAATCACATGTGGAGTAGAGGGGTCACGCACGATAACTAGAGACATTGAGGGAGAGGTTTGGACAACATCCCTGCCACAACCTACTAGCACTCCCACCATGGCTCGAACTATAGGTTAATGACTACCTAGTTCACGAATACCCATGATGCCATGAGGGTAGACTGTGACAGTCGCTCACGATGATTCTATGGGGCGTGCAATAAGGTAGTGGCATTATTCCTTAGAGGCCCTTAGTCTCCCACAAGATCACCTGGCCGAGTATTGACTCCAGGGTTTTTTATGTCTATCAAGTCAGACAAGAGGCAAGTGGCACCCTTGGAGCACGGAGTGCACCTTGAAGGGCACGTCGGGCAAGAAAAACGGAAATAGGTGAGTGGCACCCTTGGAGCACGTAGTGCGTCTTGAAGGGCATGTCACGCAAGGGAAATAGAATGAGGCGAGTGGCACCCTTGGAGCACCTAGTGCATCCTGAAGGGCACATCACGTTGTTAAATAATAAATGAATAAACCTATATGGCCTTAGAACAAATAATGTGATGAGAAATATTTTAAACAATTTCTCTAATAAAATGTCGCCCAGCCTAGGAAAATAACATTTAGGTCTAAGTGATACTGGTGATAATATATATATATCTATATCTATATATATATATATATATATATTAATGATAATCATCATTTGTCATGTGATGAGAAGGGGGTAAGAAATTCAATTAATTTATAAAAATATTTTGTGGGATAAAATTTTAAAAGGGGAAACAAATATTATGCTAATTAAAAATTTATTGATTAAAAAGGAAAAGGGGAAAAAGGTAATTTTTTGCACATGCCAATTTGAGTTTTAAATGAAAAGGGAAACAGGGAAATTTAAAAGATTTTGGAAACTAGGAAAAAGTGGGAAACATAAAAAGAAAGGGGAAACATAAGGACAAAGAAGAAAGACTAACTTAGTAAGGTATCTAGCATTTAAGAACTTTCTAAATTGAACTCAACTAGTGAATTAGTAAGGGGGTAAGTCATTAAATTGTGTAAGGGAATATGGGGAAACCTAGGAGCGATTCTATGAATGCCTTTAGGTGGGTGAGGGAAATAGGAGTAATTAAGTAATTAATGAAATTAATTTATGGTGCAATGAAGGGGATGGGTGACACATGTACGGGGAGTATTTTTATGAATTAAATTTTTGAACAATAAATTAAATGGGATTTTGGGAAAGTAAATGACTTAGAAACTCTCTATACAGGAGGGAGGAGGAGGATAATGGATGTCTACTGTGATGCATAACATTATGCTGCAGAATTTTAGACTTAACTGACTTAGCTTGTGGGAGTTGGGATACCCATCTCGGTGAGGAGTGGTAGCTCAACCTTGCAAGGTGAGTTGGGAGCTAGTTGATATATGGTTTAGTGTGCATGGACCCTTTTGGCTCAGGGGGATAAGGGGGAAGAAGAGTACCCCTAGTGTTGGCTGGGAGGTACCGATGAAGTCTCATCGGTCGGCAGGTGAGAGCAGCACAGAGCGCATAGGACAACGACTCAGAGCGATCGACTTGGGCTACGGTACGATTACTTGATTGTCCATGGTAGATTCTTATTATATCTCATGCTTTCAATTTAGTATTTTTAATTGGGTAAAGAAAATGTTTGACTTAGAATTTTAATTGATAACTTAATTCCCATAGCCTTAAGCTTGTTATTGATTGATTTCCTTGGCTTTTGATCCCTGCATGTTGTGACCGCCCTATGATTTTATTGATTTTTTTATGAGTTTATGCTTCTTACTTCACCCTCGTCCCTATATCATCAGTCCTCACCTGAGCAATTGGCCAGGAACTGGATCGATGGTCATCACTTAGGTGTTAATAGACCTATAGATCCTAATGACCTACTTTTCTGTGCATGGTTGATGAGCGAAGGATGTGTTTTCCCAGTCATCTAACCCTGTGATTTCTCTTGGTTGATTGATGGTCTTTGCACCTTCTTGTGTTGACTAATTCCATCATTTTTATCCTTCCTATCCCCTAAATTTTAAATATGTGTTTTATTATTTTCCTGGATAGTTGAGCTCTACGTTTAAGGCACTCCCTGGTGATAATACTCTTTGTGTTTTATAACACAACTGCGTATGATCTCTAGGTTATGCTTGAGGCTCTACATTTTATAACCCTTTGTGCATTGTTTATATTCCTCTCTGTGATATACAGTAACTGATTGTGTGACCACCTCCCCTTTTCTATTAGTGGCTGCGATTAGACCTTCAAACATTGTATTCATTTCTCCCACTCCTTGACTGAGATCTGGTTGATTTCATTATATTTTTTAGAGCAAATTTTTACAGCATTCTTAATTAGTATATATAGAGAATGATTCTATGTGCATGTAGTCCACATTTTCCACTCAGACACACTTTAATTTTGAAGGAAAATTCATCCCTTGCTTGCAATTTTCATCTAGCGATTGGCTTGGAATGTTTCTCTCTGTGCATCTGCAATTTCGCTGTTATCAAGTGACTGTCGGTGTCATTGTTTTTCCTTGATTGAAATTTTGGTATTGCGACCTCACTTTTATGGCACACCCTTTTTTCTAAAACAGTGTTATTGTTATCTTTGGCTAAAAAAAACAGTCATAGAAAATGATAGGCTTAGTTTTATGCACAGTGATGCATAGTTTATCGTAATTTCCTTGATTATATGCACAACGTTATATTCAGTAAATTGGGTTTTCAGTTGCCTTAAAATACGCCTAGCTACATAATGTTATTGTTAATTCTCTCTTGACACAATGATTCTTGGAGGATATCCCAACCACCTTACCTGCTCCGTTGACCTTGAACTTACCCGACCTTCTTGTTTGAGTGCACATTATACGCTTAGTTTTAATATTTCCTTAATCCAATTTTCCCCGTTCCTTGACAATGAACTCAGATCTATTTACTACTGTGAGTGCATTCTTCATTGCATTTTCGTTATAAATTGTACTGCGTATTTGCCAGGTAATGACTGGTTCTCCACTGGTGTTCGAGAAGTGTTATTCAGGGGGCAACCGTTGTGTTTTGACAGGTGCAAAGGCAACGTCTAATGGCAACATTTTGGCAAGTGTATTGGCAGTGGAAGCATGTAATGGGAGTGAATGATAGTGGGGTTTTATGGATGTTATGAAAACTAATATTTGAGGTTAACGGGTGGCAAATTCGTTTTCGGATAGCGATTTTATAACGAACTAATTTAATGTTAATACCCAACAAATTAATATAATGTTATTTACGTAAAGAGATAATTACATGGCAAATTTAACACTGAGATATATCTACAACTAATTATTGCATTGTTGGTTGCAAACTTACATTTTTGGTCTGCATGGATGCATTGACAACGCTGGAGTGAGTATCCTATTGCTATGGTCATATTTTATCTATTTTATCTATTTGTTATAATTGAATATGATAGGATGGATGAGTTATCATAATCTATTGAGTAGCAAGTAGTACTTACTTTATAATAACTATTAATTTGTATTTAATAACATAGTAATAACTAAAATAAAGTTGAGATATTCAGTTCTGAGTTTAATACATTTGAATTCAATTTTACTAGATGTGTAATGTCCCATCTTTTTATTATCTAAAAGACATTTCCATTTTTGTGTACAGTTAGAAAACAAGTAATTAGATAGGGGCATAATTGTTAGATAGCAATTTTATTTTGTCTCAGGTTAAAGGTTAGAAAAATTCCTCCATAGGAAAACACTTTTCTGATATTGGCATTGGTGAATAGTTACAATGAGCTAATTGTTGATATTAATTATTTTACGTACCAATTAAGGTGTTTTTGCAGTAGATTTGGTTGTGCAAGAAATTTAATGTGTCGTATGAATGCCTTAGTCGTCAATTTCCCTTGCATCTTGTTGACTTGTCGACTGGGTGCGTGGGGTTAGTCATGTTTTTCCAGTTATTTAGGTCTCCTAGTGCATTGATTTATTTCGTGGGTGATTGGTCTAGATATGTCGTTGCGCCATGGTTACAGTCACGCATATCACCTTGTGACAACATGATCCCTGATGAGGGGATCATTGTGCGTCCTATTGGAAAAAGGTGAATGATATCATGGCAGGAGTTTGTGCTCGCGTGTGAGTGTTTTTGATCGTTGTAAGCTGTTGTAGCACTTGAGTTGTAATGCCTTAACGCATCTAGTTCATGCGCCATGAGGTTCTATTCATTGTTTGTCAAGGTCATCGTGTCGGGATGGGGATGTTGTCCCTTAGCTTGTAGGCATGGTAATGTTTTTTTCGGGCAGGTAGCCATTTCTCCTTGTTCTTTTACGCGTGTTTTTCCTAGTTGCCTTGTGCCAGAGCATGGATTCATAGTTTTTTGTTGCATGTTCTGCGGGCATGGTGATCGACATCAGATATCTTTTTTATTTGCAATCGTTGTCGTCGTCCTATTAAAAAAGAAAACTGCACCTTCTGCTTCGCTTGTATCTGTAACGAAGGGGTGGTTACATATGGCATCAGAGCGGGTTCAACCCTGTGATTGTGGATCGCTAGGATTTCCACTGCAGTAAACCTGGAGTATTACTAGTTTTGTTAATTAAAAACCTTAATATGTCCATGTGGAGATCTCATTTAGAGGATGCCTCATAGGTTCGCAACGTGGTGTCATGGAAGGAGGCATGATGCCTCTAGAAGTTCCCGCACCCTAGGATTCAAACCCCCAAGGGGAAGGGAAATTACTTGGGCTGGGTTCACTTGCTGTAATGGATGATGATGGTATGATAAGGCCCTTCCAGGTAATTTCAAAGGGCCTTAATTCACCATCGGTAATGAGAGGAGGCTAGGGAACCTATACCCCTGAGGGTCCACAATGTGCCCTAGCTAGTACCGTTAGCATCCACCGAGAACTCGAGAGAGTCAAGTTCTTGAGTCCACGAGTGTCGTGGACGGCTGTGTTGTCGAGGCATGGTTATAGTGCAAGGCGTTGTGCTTCACACCTCGCGATTACGACTTCCAGCATGAAGGTCCGCATGGTGGTCTTCAACTGAACGGGAGCGTTGTTTTATGGTGGAAGATGCTCCTGCCACTTTTGAACATGGTCGTCGACGATGTGTCATGGGAACTGTTCGAGGAAGATTTATAGGAGAGGTATCTTTCCAAGGAATTCGTTAAGTGTCAGCTCAACGAGTTCGATGCCTTTCAACAAGGTAGCTGCATGATGCCCAAGTACGAGGCCCATTTTGGAGATACTTCGGTATGCTCTACACCACATCACCTAGAAACTTAAGGTCAAGAAGTTTGAGTTTGGCCTTATTGTTTGAATTCAACTTCTACTTCGAGTACCAGGATTACTGCACCGAAGAAAGTGTCTTGGGATTGTGGGGAGCCACATGCCCAGCATGACTACCCAGTGGAAAGGAATGGAGCTCTGGATCAGTCAGACCCACTATCGTGGGAGATTGGGAAAGGCGTATCGGATTCACGCAGCAGTTAATGACTCAGAGGCTCTATCCAGTGAAGGATTAATCTTGCACACATTTTGAGGAGATTGAAGGATGAGGTGCATAACTGGAACAAGTGGTCACAACGGTAGAAGAATTCTTGGTAGGACCTGTGACCGAGAAACTTATTCAAGAGTTCGCCATGCAGGAGGCCCTGACGAAGCATAAGGTCAAGGAAGATCGAGGCCTTTGAGGTAGAGTTACCTAGATCAGAGTGACTCAGGATGAGTCACAGGTGAGTGTTGGGGGCCTATTGGCCCTTGACCAAGTTTTGGAGAACCTTGGTCATGTTTGACCATTTTTGGCACTTCGACAGGCTGGTCGAAGGTGGAGTGCAAATAAAAGCAAAGATCGTGGGATATTTCCCCCTTATTAGGGATTTTTGGATTTAGAGTTTATGTAATGGGTATGGGATGTTGGCCCATGGGTTTACCCATGTTTAGGCCCCTTTTGTAATGTATAAACAGAAATCTAGGAAATGTAAGTAAGGGATATAAGGAGACTAATGTGCTAAGTCAGTTGTCAGCTAAGTGTTGTGTTGTGTTGAGTGCAAATAGTTGTGGATTATTTGTGCATACTGTGTGTTGAGAACTTGCAGAGCTAAGTGAAAGTGATTGTAAGAAGGCT
>JASDQU010305792.1:66474-79557 GCA_032191745.1 Picea mariana | reverse complement strand
CAGGGCCTGATCGATGAAAGGAAAAGGGAAGTGGTCTTTTTGAGTGGCTTTGTTAAGTTCCATGTAGTCAACATAGATTTTCCA
Source organism: Picea mariana (assembly GCA_032191745.1). NCBI lineage: Eukaryota > Viridiplantae > Streptophyta > Pinopsida > Pinales > Pinaceae > Picea > Picea mariana. The sequence goes on along the minus strand of JASDQU010305792.1, from coordinate 79,473 downwards.
TTTCTCATTTTTCTTTGGGATGATCACTAATGGGGAAACCCACCGACTATCTGAGATGGGATATATAAAATATACATCCAACAGTTTTTGTAATTCTTCATTAACAATATCCCTGAGATGGGGATTCATTCTTCTCTGCGGCTGTCAGATAGGTCGAGTGTCTTTTTCAATATAAATGTGGTGTGTGCAGAGTTGTGGATCAATACCTTTCATATCAGAATACTCCCATGCAAAATCTTGTTGGTATTTGGAGAGGACCTAAATTATATTTTGTTGTTGTTGTTCATCTAAATTGGCATTGATGTTTAGAGACATCCCTAGTGAAATCTCGACGGATTTGTTGTTATGAACAACTGTAGTTGGAATTTTTTGTTCCATTAAATCTTCCAGCAGGTCTCCCTGTGCTTCATAGTCTAGAACAACTTGGAGCATCTAGCATGTTGGGTTTCTTACGATGGTTGGGCTATTAATAAACTCACAGATTATGTCATCCTCTAGCTATTTTTTAAGTCTGAGTGCGTCTTCCAGCATAAGAGGGGCTCGTAAATAATTTTCTGGGTATCGTGGAGGTGACAATTATGGATATATGAAAGTTGGGCCTGGCTTGGCAGGAGGATATAAGATGAGATTCTTTGTGATACCCCCTCTAGATATTGTCATATTACCCATTCAACATTCTATGTATGCATCTGTTGTTGCGAGCCATGGCCTGCCCAGTATTAATGGATGCCCTTCAAGTCCACTTCTTGGGTTGATGATGAGGAAGTCTGCCAGATATTCCCAAGAGTCGATGAAGATGGCTATATCATGTAATATGCCAAATGGTCAAACCACCAATCGATATACCAACTGAAACATAATTGTGGTGGGTTTGAAGGAGTCAAAACCCAGGGTATTGCGGGTTTCCATAGTCAGGATGTTAATGGATGCTCCCAAATCAACTAGAGTATTTGGAAAAGAGAAACCCTAAATCTAAATTGTTACTATGGGATTCCCTGGATCTGCATATTTGACTGTTTCTTGTCTACCTAAAATTAGATCAGACAAGGCTCCTACCACGCGAACTGTTGATGATGGATTTTTAATTTTTCTAACAGGATTTCTCCCACATAACTCCTTGATCGTCTTTGCATAAATTGAGATGTCTTGAAGAGATTGCAGGAGTGGAATATTGATGTATAAATTCTTGACTTCCCCTACAATGTCTAAGCTGGGATATATGACCGATTTTTCTATCATCAATATTTCAGGGAACGGAGGGGAGGGAGTTGCATCCTTATCAGGATCTTGTGATTCGTCTGTGTTTCCCCCATGCTCGATTTCTTTTGTTATTACCACAGTCGAGGGTGTTATTGTTGGTTGTTTTTCATTCTCTTTCTCTTGAGAAATGTTATTTTCTTCAGGAGAGATCATGTGCCCCGATCTCAACCATAGTTTGTTGCACCCTACCGAGTTGGTTTCTCCTTCCCCATTCTCCATAATCTGGACGAGTTGAGCCAGTCTGTTATTTGGATTTGGGTGAGGTTGGGTTGGTAATTGAGGGCACAATTGTGATTGTTGGTTCTGGGGTAGTTGGAGTGGTGCTTGCAACGTGGGATGAGTTTGAGGGGCCATCCCCATGGGCTGGTTGTTTATCCCCATTGGGCCTTGCCAATTCTAATTCCAATTTGGGTTTTGAGTAGTTGTGTTGGGCCACTGTGAAGGGTATATGTTTTTATTTGAGTTTTTCCAGGATGAGGTGGGATATTGTGAGTTAGGCCAAGTGGAATTTGCAGTTGGATGATTCTTCCAGGTAGGATTTGAATTGGGCTAGTTTTTCCAAGTGGGATTTGTAGGTGGGTAGTGTTGGGGCTGCTAGTTCTGATTAGTAAATGGTTGGCCTTGCCATGCATTACTAGGAGCTTGTTGTTAATTATATTGTCCTGAGAATAAAAAGGAAGGGTCATGTAGTGTATTTGTAGGTTGGGTCTACCATTGACGATGTTGAGCCATCATATATAATGGTTATGTTTCCTCTTCTGCTTCTCTGAAGGCGACTTTCAATCCAAGGAGCGATGGAAATTGCTCTGTTTCATGATCATTGACGCAGATGGTGCAAACTCAAACCACATCTAAAGGGAAATCCCTTGGACCATGTTTTCTTCTACATCTGTGGCAAAATGTGGCCAAAGTTTGTTATGCTTCTGTTTTTTTCTGTTTGTCCTACAATACATCTAATTGTGTAGTCAAAGTGCTCATAATATCTATTTTTTAATCTTCTAAGAGATTACCAACTTCAGCTCACGTGACACTCCTGCTTGTAGTATTGTTACTTCTGGTGAGGGAAGTCTGCATTCCTGATCTGGTCCATGTGCTTCCTCGTGAGCACCTGATACACAATTGAATGATGTTATCATAAGTTTCTTGATAAATGTGACCCTTTTCCATTTGATTCAATGTTTATACCCATTCATATTTCATACCCTTAATCAGAGTTTCCTTAAGTACTTCACCTGGTAATGCACCATAGGGTGATATTTGTAAATTATATTGAAATCTCTCGACATATTCTTCTAATGATTCATTTTCTTTGGCAATCATTTGAAAGATTTCATCTTTTAAGTCCCTAGTTCTACAATAATCCTGATATTTTTTCAAGAAGGCCTATTTCATCTCATCCCATGAGCTTATAGTTCTGCCCCTTAATCCCATAAACCAGCGTAGAGTTTCTCCCTTGAAAGTGGAGGGGATCAATTTTAATTTTTGGGGTTCAGAGGTGTAATCATACCCTCTACATAGGACATCAAATTCAAATAAGAATGCATCCGCATCTTCTGAGATTAATCCATGAAAGGTTGATAGGTTTTGTAGGGGAATTTCCTTCATGGGGGCATTGGCAATTGGATCAACTATTGGATATTCCAATGTGGAAGTCTAGGGACGTTTTTTATTTTGTTGTGCCATTTGATAAAAAATATGCCAGAAATCTTCAGGTATTTCTTGATCTGGATATTTTATTCAAATTCGTTGGTTATCTGATCCTCTAGGGGATTTGATTTCACTCCCTCTATCTGGGATTTCAGGTATGCCTTCTTCTTTCACAGGATATTCAGGGTCATATGGTGGTTTTACCTTAGCTACCCTGCTGGTTTCTCCTTCTCCTTCCTCAAGATTATAAGAGTTTCCCTCTTCTAAAGGGTTGAGGGGTGGAAGATCTGTGCTCTGAAAGATTTTCTCAGTCCCTTTAGTTTTTCTATGAATCTCAGTGTGGGCTGCAGTTGGTGAAACTATTACCTAAGGGATTTGGGTAGATCTTTTTCTAGGTCCAACCGAAGCTTGAGATTCTTCTTTTCGGATGATGTCGTCTATCAAAGTGCTTCTTCCAAGGAGCACCGAGCCCTGGGCTTTGGTAATTTTTGGTGGGGGTTTTAGTTTTTCAATATATTTCTTCTTAGTCATACACACTTCACACAAAAAAAAGAAAATCAAGAAAGAAAAACACCTATGCAACCTCTTAATGTGTCAACTGGAGGTAGAAACTGACATAAGCATATTACTTATTGCCTGTGTAGGTTCTTACCTTCTGTCTTCAATACCTCGTCCTCCAGAGGCACAATATATGCTACCTTTGACTTTCTCCTCGACAATGGAACCAATATGTTGGGGTCTAAATATGTCTAAAAACATCCTTAGTTTAACATTAATTTATCAACTCAAGGATTCGTCTTTTATCTCAAGAATATCAACAAAGTCTATGCAGATAGCTCGTAGAGGCTAAAATCATGTAGTTAAAGAGAATATGAGTTTATCAACAATCAAGTTCCTCAAACATTCACTAAAGATTCTAGGAATTGAAATCTAATGTTGTGAAATGGAAAGGAACTATATAATCTTTTGAATTCATGTTAACTAAAAGCAGTAACTGAATCTAAATAAAGACTTGCAGAATTGACTATTACTATGAATCAAATTACTGGAAAGAAAAGGAAAATTAATCTATCTATGGAAAGAAACAACGACTGCAATCTAATTGAAAGAGACAACAATTGTACTTATATTGAAAGGAACAACAACTATATCTTAACGAGAAGGAACAACAAATGTAAACTAATTGAAAGGAACAACAATTTCGAATCTAAGTAAAAGGAACAATGCATATGAAATTATGAGGAACTATCACGCATCAAACCTCAGTAATAGAAACTGGAACAACAATCATTTAATGCTTAAGGAAATGTCTATCTCTTACATGCAAACAATATAAAATCATCAACACACTTATGCATTCATTTAACTACTGTAAAAGAGAATCGAATCACAAAACAGAAATTGAACTGATACAATTACACGTCGAACAATAGCTCCTTAAGACTGGGCCCTTGGTCCTTAGAATCACTGCTACTTGAAACTCAATATGTAGAAATGGTAAAACCGTTCAAATCTTTTATTGATTTCATAGCCGGTACAACATTTACAAAAAACTGTTAACGCAAAGCAATTCTAAGTCCTGAGTTCTTGGGTGCAATTCTTCTATATCCCTTCCAGGATCTATTACCCCTTATATATTACAATAATATGGGTAAATTAGGTTATCCTGAGGATCATGATATCCTCATGATTTCTTTACTATTATAAATTTACAATATAAGAAACTCAATCATATTCAAAACTGCCTTGTGCCATAAAGTCCTCAACCTCCAATAACTTGTGCATCTTCAAGATTTTCTTTTCTATCTCAAGTTTGACAATATTTAACCAATCTTGTAACAAAATCAAACAATTCCAATCATATTTTAGGATCTATGTAATCTAATTTCAAAAATAATGCTAAAGGGTATGTTATCCATTTTCTATCCTATTTTCTCCTAATTAACCGGAAAGTCAATCAAGATGATATCATGAAATGTGGGAAAAAGGAATATATTTATACATTTTTCATAACCTAACACTAACACACACAAAATTTGTATATAATGCATAGAAAAACCCAAGGATTCATATATTACAATGTTATTACCCCATGGATAAGCCTAGCAAGATTGAAATTCACTAACAGAAGGTAAGCTTAAATGAAAGAGCATTTTTTTGAGAAACCTTTGGCACAAAATGACAAGAAAAAACCATTTTTGCACCCCAAACCAACTTGAGGGAGACTATGTAGGATAAATAGTGAGATGCATTTTATTAATGAGTGTTTATGGTTAAATTTATTAGAGACATGAATTGAAACTAGGCCTATGGGTTGTGGGCCCACTGTACTTCTTCTATGCCACTATGATGTTCTTTCAATTTTGTAATATAATTTCAAAGAAATGAAAAAAGAAAATTGTGATCCAACAAAGGAGGAAAATAAATTTGAAACAAACATATGATTAATGTATCAAACAATGCATTAAATCATTCTAAATAAGTTAGTGCACCAACCATTGATCTCAAAATTGGCCTACAATTTACTGATCTGGCTAGTAGGTTATAAGAATTCAAGTCTCCATAATACACTCACGGTAAGATTCTACAATGTTCCATCTTCTTGGTTCAACTCTCTTCACATTGGTTTATACGAGTTGTATCCAATATGGTATCACCAAATAATTGTACCAACAATTAAGTTGTTCTAGGTAAATTAACTTTTAATTTATTTTTTATTAACTCAACAAATTAAATTTTAATTTTTCAGGTAAATTAACTTTTAGGCAGGGACTACGCTACCATGCATTTGTAGAATATGCATGAATTTATAATTCTTAAATGAAAAAGGGTGAAAACCAACTATATGTTTCTCTATGGATGTTCAGTTCATTCTCCGGAGGTATTCGTAAACCAGTAGCCTTTATGAGCATTCAATGGAGCAATCAAGAAATTTCACAAGGTTCAGGTAAAACCCCCTTCACATCAATGCAATTCAAAATTATTGTTATTCTCCACTAAAATCAATTGGAGCTAATACTTTCAAATCATATAAACGCTCACTTTAAAGACGGATCCAAAACCTCCCTTGCCGATCTTGTTCTTTGCATTAAAATTAGAAGTAGCTTCCCTTAGAATATTGTACTTGAAAATGAATTCTAAATTCGATATAGTGAGCGGTAAGATAGAATATCCTTCTTTAACTGCACAAATAATTGCAGGGCTTCCTTATATCTTGGTAAAGAAATAGGTGAAAATTTCACAAGAGACAAGTTAATCATCATATCTGAGATCCTTAAATCTGAATGTTTAGCTGCAATTTCAGGACCCACAGTTCTAGAATTCTGGTCTAGACGTTTGACACAAGAGAAATAATTCCTCCTGGAAATCATTATGGAAACAATTACTCCAAGTGTACCTCTAGCTACTACACCCAGTGTTATCCCAAACACCCTAGTTATTTTTTGTTCTGCAAATTTGCACAAATATTCTCAGTAAATTTGTGTGTTAGTTCCCCATAATTAAACCACTATATTACTTATCATCGTAAACTAGGTGAATAATATACCATAGGGTACAAAAGGACTTTTTGCTGACGATGGCGAGAGAATAGAAATGTCAAAAAATTGTTTGCCAAATTTACAACCATTGTTTATATAGCCAAATTTGTGACCTGAAAACCAAGATTGATAGGCTTTTCAATGTCAATCTTTTCAAATCTAATAAAAGCGTCACAATTTACATTGGGAAAGCATGCAAAGATGGCAGGGAAATATAGAAACTATTGAAAAGCAGAGAAAACATTGACAGTTGTGCAATATACCTAGATTTTGACAAAAGCAGGTTCAAGTCAGAAGATAATTTGTTAATATTTACTTGAACAAATTTCATATTGTTTTATTTTATTGTTGTTCTCTGTGGCCCAAATGAAAACTATGTTCAAATTGGAATGGTGGAGCAACATTTTTGTATGCAAGTAGAGCCTCAGATATGAAAACCTGTAAGGTTCAAAAAGTATGTGCACAATACTAAAGAGAAACATCATGTGAACACCTTTGTAGATGACAATGGACCAACAAAATATTGAATTCTTGCTACACTGACGTCTTAAAAAAACCAAAACAACCATAAAAAAAAATTGAATTCAAGATTGATAGAGGAAAATAATAAGATTCCATAATATTCTCCCATAAATGCATTTTAATGGGAGATCACCTCGATATTTCCGCTTATTAATGCCAATATTTTCGAACATATGTGGTGAACTGTCACCAGTAAAATCATAATTAATGTGTATTGGGAAGGGGCGAGCGTGGCATGCATGGAGGAGAATTAAAGATGTTTTGGTACTTTTTTGAACCTGGGAGTCTGTGGTTGAATTGTAGATCACCCTAGTTTTGGATGGAAGATGTATACGAGGAACACGAGGAATGAGAGTTATATAATGCGTACCCAGAAACCCACGGCCATAAAATTGGGTAAGGAAAACAAAGCGCTCGTTTGGACTCGTGATGTCAAGATATAGATGAATATACAATTTGTGAGTTTGATAAAGAGTGAGTCTTGCGAGTTCAAGGAGTCCGAGGTCGAATTGTAGATAACCAGAGTTTTGGATGCAAGTTGTTATCTGAACACGGGGCATGGNTTAAGTTCAGGTCGAAATGTAGATCATTGAATTTTTGGGTGCAAGATGTATACCACGCACACAAGGCATGAGAGTTCGATGACACCTACGTAGGAACTCGAGGCCATAAAATTTGTGAACTATGAAAATGAATGACAGTCGGTCAGATTCGTGATGTAGAGATATAGATGGACATGAAATCTGTCACTCCGTCATCCTGGGAACCCGTGAGCATAAACATGGATAACCCAAGTTTTGGATGGAATATGTATACTCAAAACACTAGGAATGGGAGTTCGATAACGTGTACCCAGAAAGACGCGGCCATAAAATTGGCTAACGAAACAAAAGTGCTCAATCAAACTCGTGATGTAAAGATATAGATGGATATACAATTTGTTAGTTCGATAAAGAGTGAGGCTTGCAAGTTCTAGGAGTTTGGGGTCGAATTGTAGATAACCGGAGTTTTGGATGCAATATGTTATCTGAACATGGGGCATGGGAGTTCAATAATTCATTGTGGGGAACCCGCAGCCATAAAATTGGATAATTGTTGAGATGAACTGGGAAAAATATCAATAGATGTTGGGAAAAATGAGTCACAAGCTTCGAGTTCGGGTCGAATTGTAGATCACCGAAGTTTCAGGCACAAGTTGTATATTGCACACATGGGGCATGAGAGTTTGGTGACGTATACGTAGGAACCCATGGCCATAAAATTCATAAACTATGAAAATGAACGACGGCCGGTCAGACTCGTGATGTAGAGATATATATGGACATGAAATCTTCCACTCCGCCATCCTGAGAACATGGAATCATAGACATGGGACTAAGTATAGAATAATAAATGGATAATAGAGGGGAAGAAAAAAAAAAGGGAGAACGACTAAGTATAGAAGAGGAAAAATAAAGGGAGGTAAGAATTGTATGCCACACAGTACAGAGAATACAATCAACATGAAAGAAAATTGTTACGTAGGAACACATGAAAAGAAAAGATGGTGTAAAAATTTATTTGTTTCAAGATAGCATCACAGAAAATATAATTGACATGAAGACAAGTCAATGTACACGAATATATGGAGTATCCAAGAAGGAAAAAAAAAATAGAGCTTCAAACCAGTTCAACAAATACTGACATAGTAAACAAAAAACTATTGGATATGGAACATGGGTAGAAAAAACTCACCTTTGCATGGATTCTTCTACATTCATGGTTAGGAGTTCTTTGTAGTGTCTATTTTTCCTATTTTTTTCTATGAAAAAAAACACAAAACAAAATGGACATGAACAGAAGTTGACATGCAAAGAAAAAACAAGTACTATGTAGATAGACTAAATAAAATAGAATAAGAGGTATAGAGTAATAGATAGTGTTACAAGAATGTACCTTTTTTATTTTTTTTGTTCATTCAAGTTTGTTGTGTGTGTGTGTGTGTGTATATTGTTAAAAAACATTGTGACCAAAATCAATTACAAACTAGGGAAAACTAGGAAGTTGGATATGTCGATTCCCTGCAACAAGATAAACAAATATTCTTTGAAGCATAGAAATGTGATTATGCAATATGATTGATGTATATTTCATAATTCAAGTGCAACACCAACTATTTGGTGACCATACCAGTATGTGTACAAACTAGAGAAAACTAAGAAGCTGGATAATTTGGTTTTTTGCAACAAGCTACACAAATATGCTTTGAAACATAGAAATATGACTTTGCAATATGTTTGATGTATATCTCATAATTCAAGTGCAATACCAATTGTATCATGATCAAACCAGTATGTGTCTAAGATAAATATGTTGTATTTAAGAATGGGGACATTTTACCACACATGGTCAATAAGCGTGTTTTGCACATGGCTTGTGTTGTTCAAAAGAAAGCGAAGACTTGATTTGCACATGTAGTTTTCCAATTATTTTGTTCTGACATTATTTTGTAGCATGTCAATATTGAAGTATCCTACAAGCAAAATGATTTCATTCAGATGCAAATGGCCTAATGCACTGGAAAGAACATTTAGTATGTTGGATAATGTTGCATGGGGAGCAACATACAGATTCAATATTGCAATTTTTGTTCCATGGAAAGATATTTTTGCAAGCACCATATCAACATTCTTTTCTTCGAAATGTCTATGGTCCAAAACTGGTACATGTTTTTTCACCAATATCTTCACCCCATGTGTCATGTAACTTGATATGCAATTGTGATTTGGAAATTGGCTTTTTGGCATGCATAATTCCAGGTATGCTTCCTGCAAGCACAGAATATTAGATTACATTGTATCATAGTCATTAATTATATCATCCATGTTTTCATGTAATCTTCCTGTGTTAAGTGAAAGAATTGATACAAATGACTTTGTTTGTATGAATTGGTAATCATATCGTAGATGCCATTTTCTGGTAGTCTTGAGGCGTTCCATTTCAATATCAACTTTCTATTTGACTTTGAAATTATCTTTTGTAAGAGGACTTAGTAAATACAAGGAGTCTATGATTCTGACATGGGACAGTTTTGTGTATACAAGTCCATGTATTCGAATTCTAGCAGGATAAAATGCAAAACTATCAAGTGTTAGTCCTTATGATATGTGGACTGAACATGCACATGCAAGTTTAATTGGAAACTATTTTTGAATCTTGAGTCGACCTGTCTTTTTTTATCTCGATAATGGATTTGATATTCATAAAATAGGTGTCCAATTGTTTGCATTGTTTTAATTATATAGATAAGCCAACTTACCTTCCTGTCGCTTGCCTATATGTGGTTCATGGAACTTAATTCAAAGGACATCAAGTTTTTATGTTTTGGTATAGCCTTTGATTATTCCATCTGCACCATTGACCAAGCCATCCCGTGAATCATAGTTGTAGGAATATATTTCAACCAACATTTCTAATTTCAGGACAAGTTTCAAAGGTAAATTGGTTGTATGTTCATGACGTGGCACATTTCCATGGTTGTCTTCTTCCAAGTCAATTGAATTGATGATGATATCATCATCAGGCATGAGCGATAGCATGTACCTGTTATGCATTGCAATCTCCTTATTTGTGTATAATAGGTAAGGGAACTTTGGGTCTATTGGTGAAGGTTGCAAGCACCTCAAATTGATATATGTTAAGTCATCATATGATTGGTTGTTTGTCTACATTCTATTCAAAATTGCAATAAATGTTTCATGTCTCTGCCACATTGTAGTATGCAATTCAAAGAATTTAATATTGTCTCTCCATAAGTCACGTGTCACTGTTTTCATGTTAACCGTAGGTTGTTCAAATATCAAATAATCTTGGATCGACTATGCCTAGTAAAGATCCCCACAAAATATCATGTCAATGTTTCCAAGGTATTTCATGTGTACATGTTTTATGCTTCTTAGTCAGTTGTCAATGGAATACAAGAAGAGACTTCCAATCAAATATGACTCATCTATAAAGACAAGTTGGAGTTCATCATAAATCTTAGACAAGGTACCTAACATTTCCTTGCTAAGTGGAAGAAACTGTGACTTGTTAAAAGGCATTAAAAATGCAGAGTGAACTGTTGTTTCACATGCATTATATGTATATTTTCCTATGTATGCAACTATTAGACCCTTTGGTTTCACAATATCAGAGGAATTTTAACGACCCCTTCATTATGGCTACAAGCGAAGCAGAAGGTGCAATTTTTTTTTTAACAGGACGATAACAACGATTGCAACTAAACAAGACATCTAATGGAGAGAACCATGATCGCAAAACCAGTAAAAAACAACTATTACTGCATGCTCTAGCATAAGGAAACTAGGAGAAACATGCGTAAAACAACAAGGAGAAATGGCTACCCCCCCAACACAAACATGACCACGCCTACAAGCTAAGGGACAACATCCCCATCCCAACACAATGACCTTGATGACCAATGACTAGAACCTCAAGGTGCATGAACCAAACGTGTGAAGGCATTACAATTCAAGTGCTACAACAACTTACAATGATCAAGAAAACTCACACGGGAGCACAGACTCCTGCCATGATATCATTTTCATTTTTCCAATAGGGTGCACAATGATCTTATCATCAGGGATCATGTTGTCACAAGGAGATAGACATGACCATAACCATGGTGCAACGACATATCTAGACAAATCACCCATGAAATAAATCAACGTGCTAGGAGACCAAAATAATTGTCAACACATGACGACTAACCCTAAGCACCCAATCGACAAGTCAACAAGATGTAAGGAAAACTGACGACTAAGGCATTCATACGACACATTCAATTTCTTGTGCAACAAAATCTATTGCAAAGACACCTCAATCGGTACATAAAATAATTAATATCAACCATTATCTCATTGTAACTATTCTCCAATGCCAATATCAGAAAAGTGTTTTCCTATGGAGGAATTTTGCTAACCTTTAAACTGAGACAAAATAAAATTGTTATCTAACAATTATGTCCATGTCTAATTACTTGTTTTCTAACTGTACACAAAAATGGCAATGTCTTTTAGATAATAAAAAGATGGGACATTACACATCTAGTAAAATTGAATTCAAAGGTGTTAAACTCAGAACTGAATATCTCAACTTTATTTTAGTTATTACTATGTTATTAAATACTAATTAATAGTTATTATAAATTAAGTACTACTTGCTACTCAATAGAGATTGATAACTCATCCATCCTATCATCTTCAATTATAACAAATAGATAAAATAGATAAAATATGACCATAGCAATAGGATACTCACTCTAGCACTGTCAATGCATCCATGCAGACCCAAAATGTAAGTTCGCAACCAACAATGCAATAGTTAGATGTAGATATATCTCAGTGTTAAATTCATTGTGTAATTATCTCTCTGCGTAAACAACATTATATTAATTTATTGGGTATTAACATTAAAATAGTTCATTATAAAATCACTATCCTAAAACGAATTTCGCCACCAGTTAACCTGAGATATTTGATGTCATAACATCCATAAACCCCATTGTCATTCACCCCCATTACACGCTGCCACTGCTAGTACACCTCCCAAAACGCTATCATTAGACGTTTCCATTGCACATGTCATTACACACTTCCTTTGCACCTATCAAAACGCAACGATTTCCCTCAAATAACGCTTCCCAAACACTAGTGGAGAAGCATCCATGATCCGTCAGGATTTTTCGAATGACTATGGTTGAGTTTTTAACTTAGCATGTATTTATTAACCATTGGGAAACTTTAATGAAAGAGTGAGAAAAGCAAATGCATTATACAGCCATAGACATATATATAAATCTGAAATGCAATAAATAACAACAAACCATAATGCTCAGAGGTTGATAACGGAGTTCGGCAACTGTGCCTACGTCTCCGGGCCTTTTCTCTTGTGGGGGAGGCTTTTTATTTCTGTTTGAAAGCTTATTAGTACATCTTTACAATGCCGAATGGTCTCTAGACTGATCTGGTCTTGTTCGCTCAGATCTCTG
>JASDQU010305792.1:51315-61442 GCA_032191745.1 Picea mariana | reverse complement strand
CATTTTCCTTCATGTCCAAATACCTTCATCAATCTTGCGGTCCAAAACCCATGACTAGGGTTAACATCAATGAAAACAACCAATCTTCCAACAAGAATGTTTATTGTATTTGACAAACTATATCACAGAGGGGTTTTTTCTTTTTGATATGCGAGCACCAATGTTTTTGTAATGCGAGACAAATTTTTCTAAGAAGATATGCCTAATAGGAGATGAATGATGGAGGTAATAATCAATAATAGAGTGACATAGTACATCTTCTGAATTGCCAATCTCTTGTTCTAGAAAACATAGTGGTTTAAGTAAAAATGTGTGTTTCTCAAGTGGAGATGTGTTTATGAAGAAACATTTTCTTGAACTACAATTGAGGGGCAGGGAAAGTGCAATGTGGAATGCTTGTTGAGCAGACATTTGTTGAAGATTAAGCAATGTATTTCCAAGCATACGTATCATTTGTATCCCATCAATATGACTTCTTTCATGTTCTTTTTGTATTATTCTGAATGCACTTGTCATAGATTTGTCAACCTTTGTCATATACGAGGTATAGTACGATGTTGCAGCATATGCATTGAGGACGTACTATGCATCTATATTTGCATTCCACATAACTTACATGTCCTTGGAGAAACTGTTGTTCCAAATATGGGAAAGTTTTCGTTTAAGGAAAAATGTTGGTTGTTTAAGTGTACATTGTATGGCTTGGATGTACTCATCTTCTAATAGATTTATCTCTCTCAAGAAGTAATCAAAGTTCATCAACTCGCCAAACTCTCCTTGTTCTAGAAATGTGAACAAGGATTTAGATTTCTCAATGACAACATTTTCCTCTAAACTAAGTGGCTCTATGATTCATGTTTCTCTCATTGGCAGCACGGGGAAGTTGTATCTGCAATGTAAATTTTTTCGTTTTCTACAACTTTTTGTATGATAATGTCTATGAACTTTGGCAAGTTCTGGATCCAAATGATCTGTGTTGCATGTTATGTATTTTTCCACAAATTGCTCGATCTGTGATTTGTTGTCATCTCCATAGACTGGTGCACCCTCTATCCACAACAGTGTGTGGTCATGTTCATTCCCCCTATTATGGAATTCAGTCACAACAAAGTAGTCCGATATTTTTCTGAAAAACATTTCATCATGGCATATCAATTGTCTCAAATAATTTATTCTATGTCTATAGTAGCGAGTACATGTCATTGGGTCTTTTCTTATGAGGTAGTCAATGTCATTATTTTCTAATGTATCAGTTTTTTTTTTACGTTTCCTGTTCCTATGCAAGTCAGATACAATAGCCACCAATGGATCCCAACAATGCTCTACACTTGTAAATGTGATGAAAAATGTTGGTGGGCCCAATTGTCGGATCTTTGCAGAAATAGTTTTCTTGTTTTGTTGCAAATAATCAGGAGAGATGCGCATGTTTCTGAAATCTATGCATCCAATATCAGATTTCAGGATTTTTTCTAGGTTTAATTTGTACTTGACATTGTTGGCCAACAAATTTCTTCCTTGTAACTGGCCTTTTCTTATTTGGACCCACATGCAAGACAACACTTGTTCTATTATTATGCCCATTGTTTTGAAAAACAAATTTGTTATGTGACAAGAGAAGTCACCACTTGAATGTAGTAGCTCCCATCGAACTATTTTATAATAATTGAATCATTCTGTAATGACAGTGGGACGTGGATCTCCATATAAGAGTGTTGGGAAGTTCATTTCCTCAATGAATTATTCCAAGTGGACGCTGCCTCTCAGCAAGTGCAATTTCGACAATCTTCTCTTGCAAGTCACAAATTGACTGTGAATCAATGAATCCATGCATCAATGTCTCAGCAAGTGTTTCATTCTTCGATTCATCACTTGTATCAAATTGACTAGCAGTTTTGAGAGTCTCTGTAAAGTTGTCATCCTCTTCTCCAAGAACATTGTTCCAGATCTCATTTATACAGAAGTGTTGGGTGCAAGATGTATATCACAGAACACGATATTAATATTATAGGATATATATCATTAAATTTACTTTATAGTTTATTTATTAATATTAATATAAAATAGTATATACAAGTATATATCCATTTTAACTCTAGAGTCAAGAAGGATCAATTTCTAGGTACAAAACTTTATTATCATAAACAAAATCAAAATTCCAAAATTCCAAATTTACATTTAAAACCATTAAAAATAATATCGAATAAAATTTAAATGATTGTTTATACTATTCTTTAAGTAAAAAGTGTTATCACATTATATAAATTACTATAAATCTTGGTACAATGTTATAATATTATATAAATTATTAAATCTCATGTTGTCGTATGTCGGACTCGTGATACATAAGCATGACTATAAATGTGAACCCGCGAGTCCGCCAACCCGCTCACCCTATCACATCTATTTTATTCTACTATATTTTTATAAGTATATGACGGAAGTGTTGGGTGCAAGATGTATATCAAGGAACACTCGGGACATGAAAATTGAAAAATAAAAATAAATATGAATAATTAATTGAATAAAATTTAACAAAACATTATTACATATTAATAATGAATACAATATTTAATATTAATATTATAGGATAGTTATCATTAATTTTACTTTCTAGTTTATTTATTGATATTAATATAAAATAGTATATACAAGTATATATCCATTTTAACTCTAGAGTCAAGAACGATCAATTTCTAGGTACAAACCTTTATTATCATAAACAAAATCAAAATTCCAAATTTACATTTAAAAACATTAAAAATAATATTGAATAAAATTTAAATAATTGTTTATACTAATCTTTAAGTAAAAAGTGTTATAACATTATATAAATTATTATAAATCTTGGTAAAATGTTATAATATTCTATAAATTACTAAATCTCATGTTGTGGTTGGTCGTGATACATAAGCATGACTATAAATGTAAACCCACGAGACCGTGTCACATCTATTTTATTCTACTATATTTTTATACGTATATGATGGAATTGTTGGGTGCAAAATGTATAAGACAGAAGTGTTGGGTGCAAGATGTATATCACAAAACAAGTCAGGCATGAAAAATGAAAAATAAAAATAAATATGAATAATTAATTGAATAAAATTTAACAAAACATTATCACATATTTAATATTAATATTATAGGATAGATATCATTAATTTTACTTTATAGTTTGTTTATTAATATTAATATAAAATAGTATATACAAGTATATATCCATTTTAACTCTAGAGTCAAGAAGGATCAATTTCCAGGTACAAATCTTTATTATCATAAACGAAATCAAAATTCTAAAATTTCAAATTTACATTTAAAAACATTAAAAATAATATTGAATACAATTTAAATAATTGTTTGTACTATTATTTAAGTAAAAAGTGTTATAGCATTATATAAATTACTATAAATCTTGGTACAATGTTATAATATTCTATAAATTATTAATTCTCATAATATATATAGTTTTATTTGTATTTGTATTTTTGTCTTCTATACTTAACCAATTTCCCATTACTCTTTTCCTTGTAATTTATCTTTGTGGTTACTTAGTCATTTTTTCCGAAAGTTGTTAACCCGAGTATAGTGAAGCTTGCAAATTATAGTTGTCCAGTTGCAAATGTCGGAAGTGCTCTCTCCAAAATGTGTATCACGGAATTGTTGGGTGAAAAATGTATATGATGGAAGTGTTGGGTGCAAGATGTATATCACTGAACATGATGGACATGAAAAATAAAAAATAAAATTAAATACGAATAATTAATTGAATAAAATTTAGCAAAACATTATCACATATTAATAATGAAAATGATATTTAATATTAATATTATAGGAATGAATACGATATTTAATATTAATATTATAGGATAGATATTATATAAAAATGTATATACAAGTATATATCCATTTTAACTCTAGAATCAAGAAGGATCAATTTCTAGGTACAAACCTTTATTATCATAAACAAAATCAAAATTCCAAAATTCCAAATTTACATTTAAAAACATTAAAAATAATATATATAAAATTTAAATAATTGTTTATACTATTCTTTAAGTAAAAAGTGTTATAGCATTATTTCAATTATATAAATCTTGGTACAATGTTATAATATTCTATAAATGATTAAACTTCATGTTGAGGTCGTTCTGAATCCTATGGTGCGCCACATAGCCCGCAAGCATGGAGCACAAGTAAATCCGGGTGAAAATCAAACTTGAGACCTCCTTTACATATTTCCTTCCATTTACACGGCTCTTGCCAATCGGTCTACACCCCTGTGAGGAATACGATATTTAATATTAATATTATAGGATAGATATCATTAATTTTACTTTATAGTTTATTTATTAATATTACTATAAAATAGTATATACAAGTATATATCAATTTTAACTCTAGAATCAAGAAGGATCAATTTCTAGGTACAAACCTTTATTATCATAAACAAAATCAAAATACCAAAATTCCAAATTTACATTTAAAAACATTAAAAATAATAGTGGATAAAATTTAAATAATTGTTTATACTATTCTTTAAATAAAAAATGTTATAGCATTATATAAATTACTATAAATCTTGGTACAATGTTATAATATTCTATAAATTTATGAATAATTAATTGAATAAAATTTAACAAAAGATTATCACATATTAATAATGAATATTATATTTAATATTAATATTATATGATAAATATCATTAATTTACTTTATAGCTTATTTATTAATATTAATATAAAATAATATATACAAGTATATATCCATTTTAACTCTAGAGTCAAGAATGATCAATTTCTAGGTACAAACCTTTATTATCATAGACAAAATCAAAATATCAAAATTCCAAATTTACATTTAAAAACATTAAAAATAATATTGAATAAAATTTAAATAATTGTTTATACTATCCCTTAAGTAAAACTTGTTATAGAATTATATAAATTACTATAAATCTTGGTACAATGTTATAATATTCTATAAATTACTAAATCTCATGTTGTTGTCGGTCGGACTATTGATACATAAGCACGACTATAAATGTGAATCCGCCAGTCCACCAACCGGCCCACCATGTCACATATATTTTTTTCTACTATTTGTTTATACTTGCATTTCATTTCCTTTGGTGTAATAGCTTTATATATATATTTATGTGTATTTATCATGTTATAAAGGTAGGGGTGAAACTTATCAAAAGCATGCCATGTTAAAATAATAGTTTGATTATTTTCAAAAGATGATAAAGCTATGCAAACAAGACTCATAATTAAGCCAGAAAAGAATGGTCCCAATAATATCATCTAATATATTTTTTTGATGATTATTTTCGAAATATGGAAAATAAATTCATACTTGACAAATGGTGTAGTCTTAAAAACATTCTAACAATGACATTTACTTCATTTGTTTGAGAATAAGTGGAGACAAAAATTAAGATGATAAATCTATGCAAACAAGACTCATAATTAAACCAAAAAAGAATGGTTCAAATAATATCATGTAATCTATTTTTTTGATGATTATTTTCAAAATATGGAAAAGAAATGCATACAAGACAAATGGTTAGTCTTAAAAAAGTTCTAACAATGACATTTACTTCATTTGTTTGAGAATAAGTGGAGACACAAATTTAGTTTTAAAAAATTAGTTATTTCATTTGTTTGACAAGTGGAGACAAAATTTAATTTCAAAAACTATTCACTAATGTAATTTATTCTATTTATACACAAGCATGATAATTTATATATCCAAGTTTCTATGGATTTATAAGAATTTTTATAATTAATTTTACTTAATAAAACCAACTTCATTGTACACACATATCCAAGTTTTTATGGATTTATAATAATTTTTATAATTACTTTTACTTAAGAAAACCAACTCCATTCTAAAAACACCTTATAAATTCATTCAATGATGTCCTGCAACTCCATTATACAAACACCTTATGGATTCATTCAATGATGTCCTCCCCAAGACATTGACAATGGAGATTATTGACCTTAACTAATTTGTATAACATTCTGCCACAAGCGATGATTATAGAACCTAATTAATCATCAATTTAAAGCATTCCAAAGTATTTTTTAAATAGTAAACTTGAGTTACTTTAATTTATAATATAATGCATTTCCACCATAAATGGTTTTCTTAACCATATATTGACATCAAGCATGCCAAATATACATGCCTAACTATTGGGGTCTAAAGATGTCTAAAAACAACCTTAGTTTAACATTAATTTATCAACCCAAGGATTCGTCTTTTATCTCAAGAATATCAGCAAAGTCTATGCAGATAGCTCGTAGAGGCTAAAATCATGTAGTTAAAGCAAATATGAGTTTATCAACAATCAAGTTCCTCAAACATTCACTAAAGATTATAGGAATTGAAATCTAATGCTGTGAAATGGAAAGGAACTAGTTAATCTATTGAATTCATTTTAACTAAAAGTAGCAATTGAATCTAAATAAAGACTTGCAGAATTGACTATTACTATGAATCAAATTACTGGAAAGAAAAGGCAAATTACTCTATCTATGGAAATAAACAATGACTATAATCTAATCGAAAGAGACAGTAATTGTACTTCTATTGAAAGGAACAACAACTATATCTTAATGGGAAGGAACGACAAATGTAAACTAATTGAAAGGAACAACAATTGTGAATCTAAGTAAAAGGAATAACGCATATGAAATTATGAGGAACTGTCACACATCAAACCTTAGTAATAGAAACTGGAACAATAATCATTTAATGCTTAAGGAAATGTCTATCTCTTGCATGCAAATGATATAAAATCATCAACACACTTATGCATTCATTTAACTACTGTAAAAGAGAATCAAATCACAAAACAGAAATTGAACTGATACAATTACAGGTCGAATAGTAGCTCCTTCAGACTGGGCCCTTGGTCCTTAGAAGCATTTCTACTTGAAACTCAGTATGTAGACATGATAAAACCGTTCAAATCTTTTATTGATTTCATAGCTGGTACAACATTTACAAAAAACTGCTAATGCAGAGCAATTCTAAGTCCTGAGTTCTTGGGTGCAATTCTTCTATATCCCTTCCAGGATCTATTACCCCTTATATATTACAATAATCTGGGTAAATTAATCTATCCTGAGGATCGAGAGATCCTAAGGATTTCTTTACTATTATAAAGTTACAATATAAGAAACTCAATAATCTTCCAAACTGCCTTGCGCCATAAAGTCCTCAACCTCCAATAGCTTGCGCATCTTCAAGATTTCCTTTGCTATCTCGGGTTTGACAATATTTAACCAATCCTGTAACAAAATCAAACAATTCCAATCGTATTTTAGGATCTATGTAATCTAATTTCAACAATAACGCTAAAGGGTATATTATTCATTCTCTATCCTATTTGCTCCTAATTAACCGAAAAGTCAATCAAGATGATATCATGAAATGTGAGAAAAAGGAAGATATTTATACCTTTTTCATAACCTAACATACCCCCCAACTTACCTTCTTGCATGTCCTCATGCAAGCTGAGATATTACATGTAAAGCAATAATTTTGTAAGGTGGAAAGGTTGGTTCACCAGGCCTCCTGAATCCATTGCTTCTTTTGAGTTCTCCAAAGGCAACATCCTCCTTTTTCTTGTTAATTTGATAATCTTTTTGGTAACTTTCTAGAGGAAAACATATGATAGGAGGATTATATTTGCACCCAATCCAAGCAGGTCCTTCCTCTTGGAGAAGTCTAGAATACCTTTCTATTCTGAAGGTAGTTGCAAAGAAATTTTTGTACCCAAAGGGTTTCCTACTCTTTACTTCACTAGAGGATGCATCCCATATCATTTTAGAAGCAGCAAGAGCTTCTTCCTTAAGCTCTCTAAAACGTGTGATACCTGAACGTATAACCTGTAGATGGATAGTGGCTAAGGAGTCTACGAACCCCGCTCTTTTCATAAAGGTTTTATGTTGCATAATGGCTGGAAAGGACTTTGGGGCTCTCCTCTGACTCAGAGATCTAGCCCAATTTCCCTCTTTAGGAAGGTTTTGTGAGATTTACCCCATCTGACTTGGTTCTGAGTAAATGAAAAAAATTCCTAAAACTATATGTCACCTATGAATGGGCCAGGGTTATCTTTCCTTTCTTCTTACAGAATGAAATTATGAAAGTATAACTCACACATAAGGTATTGTACCTTTTTGTCCTGCTCTCTGAAACATGAAATAAACTCAGGTACAGTAGAAAATGAAATGGTTTTACCTACTCTGATGGCCTTCACTCTCAATAACATATATCATTCTAGCAAGAATAAAGTGTAATTGGTGGTAGTTTCTCTACAATTTATAGCATCAGAGTCGACATCACAGATTTCTTTGATTTTGTCCAAAGATATTTCCAATTGGGTTTATACCTTCTTTACCTTCCCTTGGGATCTGGTGAGCTAAGCGTAGGTCTCACTCCCTATTTTTGTCATGTCCCTCAGTTGTTTAACAATCTTTTGATGTTCATCCCTAGTGACCATCTCATCTTGGTGTTGAGCCAATGCTTGATGGGCTTGTCCCAACTCTTCCTTTAGCTTATCAATGGTGACACCTTGTTCTTTAGATTGGGATGCTTGGTATTATTCCATAGCACCTATCTCCTCCATGGATTGAGTTAATTCTTGTTGGGACTATGTAAGCTCTGCTTCCATTCTGTCCACAATAGCACTGTGTTTCTGGGACTAGACTGCCTGATGCTCTGCCATAGTCAGTAATTCATTTATGTTTTGAATTAGGGTTTGTTGAGACTGCATCAATTCTTCCCCCAATCTCCTAATGGTAGAATTATTCTCAAGGAGTTGAGTTGTTTCCTCTAAGTCTGGGGTATCTGTCTACACCTTAGCATCAATTTTTTTTCTGTAGTTGTCATCATTTCCTATGTTTCTAAGGGAATTACTTCCTCATTTTGAGCTACTGTCTCTTCTACTACTATTTCTTCAGGTTCTGTCTATATCCCTACATAATTTGTAGTGTCTTCTTCTTTAGGAAGAGGGTTTCTTCCTTGCACTCTGGCCCTTTTGTTTTTCTTTCTTCTATGGGCCTTATCTGCTTGTTCTAGCTGCTTCCTCAATTCTTTAATAATTTCCTTCAGTTTACCCACCTTTTGCTTTAATACTTAATCTTTCTTAGCCTTTTTCTTTAACAGTTTGTTATATTTTTTTAACTTTCTAATTTTCTTATGGCTCTTGGTTGATTTCTGTTTATGAGAGGTCTCAAGGACCTCTTCATTCTGGACAGCAAATGGTTGTTCCTTTGTTCCTTCCAAATGTTTTGTTTGTCCAAGAGGGATTATCATTTCAAAATGAGGTTCTTTCTGTGTTGTGTCCTCTGGGAAAGACATTTCAATATCAGGAAAATCTTCAGTTGGTTTTGAAGAGGAGGCTTGTTATGGGAATTTTTATGGATTATTTGTGCCTCTGTCAATTGAGGTTCCTAAGCTCCCCAAAATCTGAGCTATTTCTACCTCATAGCTCTTCAAAAATTGTTCTTTCAGATGATCTAATGTTGGTTGGGTGTCTTCCTAATCATTCCTTTGTGAGGTCTGTTCTGCTTGCCCAATTTCTTGAACATTTTCCTGTAGAGACTGTTATGTAAAATTCTGAAGTTCTTTAGGATGTTTTGTTGTATCCTGAATTGCTTCAGTCATTTCCTGAATTCTTTTTCTTATCCTCCTTGTCTTAATGATGTATTTAGGGGCATCCATTACTCTCTTCCTCTTTTTCATTAATGCATGTGTTTGTGAGGTCTAGGCCTCTGTGATTTGGGTCGGGTCTACCTCAGCTTCGATTTGAGGAGATGGAATTTCTCTTTGGGAGGTAGTCTCCTCTGCTTGTATATCTTCAATTTCCTATGGTGGGTCTTCATGGCATAATTCAGGTTGCTCCAGTTGTGGAGGTCTATTGGCCTCAATTAGACTATCCCAGGTCAATTGAGTTTGACTCAGTGCTTTATTTGTTATCAGTTTAACTAATCTGTGGTGGTTGATAACAGTAACATGATCCTTGGACTTTTTTGTTCTTAAGGCAACCTCATGTAATATGGCATTCAAAAAGAAAGGTAGATTAAGTACTAACCGTTGTTTAAAGGCTACCA
>JASDQU010305792.1:35799-50926 GCA_032191745.1 Picea mariana | reverse complement strand
GTATATATATATTTTGTCTTCTATACTTAACCAATTTCCCATTACTCTTTTCCCTGTAATTTATCTTTCTCGTTACTTAGTCATTTTTCCGAAAGTTGTTAACCCAAATATAGTGAAGCTTGCGAATTACAGTGGTCCGGTTGCAAATGTCGGAAGTGCTCTCTCCAAAATGTGTATCACGGAATTGTTGGGTGAAAAATGTATATGACGGAAGTGTTGGGTGCAAGATGTCGGTCGGACTTGTCATACATAAGCATGACTATAAATGTGAACCCGTGAGTCCCCGTGTCACATCTATTTTATTCTACTATATTTTTATAAGTATATGACGGAAGTGTTGGGTGCAAGATGTATATCACGGAACATGCTCGATATGAAAAATAAAAAATAAAATAAAATATGAATAATTAATTGAATAAAATTTAGCAAAACATTATCACATATTAATAATGAAAACGATATTTAATATTAATATTATAGGAATGGATACGACATTTAATATTAATATTATAGGATAGATATTATATAAAATTGTATATACAATTATATATCCATTTTAACTCTAGAGTCAAGAAGGATCAATTTCTAGGTACAAACCTTTATTATCATAAACAAAATCAAAATTCCGAAATTCCAAATTTACATTTAAAAACATTAAAAATAATATTATATAAAATTTAAATAATTGTTTATACTATTCTTTAAGTAAAAAGTGTTATAGCATTATTTCAATTATATAAATCTTGGTACAATGTTATAATATTCTATAAATTATTAAACCTCATGTTGAGGTCGTTCTGAATTGTGATAAGTAAGCATGAATATAAATTTAAACACGTGATACATAAGCATGACTAATATAAGCATGACTATAAATGTGAACCCGCTAGTCATGCGAGAATTGTTCCCTGTGGTACATAAGCATGACTATAAATGTGAACTAGCCAGTCGTGCAAGAATTGACAACTCGCGGTTCTCGTAGTGACGGTTCTCGGCCCGCAAGCATGGAGCACAAGTAAATCCGGGTGAGAATCAAACTTGAGACCTCCTTTACATATTTCCTTCCATTTACACGGCACTTGCCAATTGATGTTGCAATCGTGACCCTCGCAGTCCCGACCGCTTCATCCAGGACCTTCTTTAACTTTGGCCCGAAGAGTCAAAGACTCTTCCAACTCCTCTCGGGAGTCCTCAATACCCACAGCACTCTCCAATGATTCCCCTTGACTATCGGGAAATCAGAATTCGCGGTATCACGAATTCTACACTTGCGTATTTCTCACCTCACGATTCCCCGAGGTCTGATGCGAGTCAACGTTGACTCCTCCTCCGCTATCGGAACTTCCCTATCGGGCTATCGCTATTCGTGATGTCAAACACTTTGGATTTCAAACCTCCGAGCATTGATATATCGATTCCTCGATACAGCGCCACCTGTATTCCACTAGCATCCGGGGTCCCACGCTGCCACGTCACCTTCGGGATTTCGCGGATCGCGAATCTGACATGCAAATGTTCTCTCTCTCGTTGAGAACCTCGATTCTCTGAACCCTAATATACTGGGATCCTTTGACATGCGTCCTCATAATCAACGGTCGTAATTCTCGTGGGATATCGCAGATCGCGATATCGTAACTTCCGTTCCAACTACTTGGTGCTCCTATTCGCGAAACCCGACTCCTAGGGATCTCACGCCACGTGTCCCTGCGACGATCGACGGCTCCAACGACTTCGGGGAATCGCCAATCATGATTTCGACGGTTGCGAAACTCTGGCCTCCGTAAACCCCGATAGCCGAATCCCGATGGCTCTGGGTCCCTTCCTGCGCCTAAGGGCTAAAACCCTCGCAACTTTCTAAGATCTAACGATCATCAGGTCTTTTCGGATTCTCTCCTGCAAGACCAGTCATCGATTCCTCCTCCTGAGGCCAATCCCCCGTGCAATTCTTCCCGATCCTACGGATGACGGGATTTCTCTTATGAGATCCGACGACTGTTGGTCCTCCTCTCCTGTGCCCGCCTGCACACTTTCTCGACGCCCTCCTGGCGGAGTATTTACTCAATGCCCACTTGGCAGAGCTCTCAGAATCCTCAGAGATTCTGGTCTTTCTGAACTCACAGCAGAGTTCCTCCTCCTCTATTGCACCAAAATGCATACGCTCAATGCCCACTTGGAAGAGCCTTACAGAACCTTCAGCAAGGTTTCTGTCTACAATTTGTGTCTTCTCCCACAGAGCCTACCTCTTGAGGTGTTCAGCAACCTCAAAGGTCTTCTTCTTTCTGAGTTGTTGATCTCAGCCTGTGCCTCAGCACGCCTCTGTCTGACTCCTCAGATTTCAGAGTGCAACTCTGTGCACGACCATCAGAACCTCAACGTTCTGTCACACCCACCTGGTGTGAAGCCTCAAAGACCCTCAACCTGAAATCAAACCAACTCCCTGCAAAAGCATGATGACAACATACAATTACAACATAAAGGAAAACACTCACAGACACACACATAAGCAGAATATCATGCAGGAAAAACTGCTCTCTGTTCATATATTAATAATTGGCAAATGCCTGTATTTTTTACAAGGTGTTCCCTGAGCTATCCTCGGCTCTCTCTGTCTGCTCTCTAATCGCAGAACTCTAACCTCTCGCTCATCTTATTATTCAAAATGAAATCTAAAATCTCTTTTTATAATGAGAGGCTCAATCAAGCGCTTCCCTCCAGGATTTCACCTACCCTATTGAATTACAATCAATGGCTGTCTAGTCTGCTATCCAGAACTAGATCTCAGCCA
The DNA here is from genome assembly GCA_032191745.1 of Picea mariana. Taxonomy (NCBI): domain Eukaryota; kingdom Viridiplantae; phylum Streptophyta; class Pinopsida; order Pinales; family Pinaceae; genus Picea; species Picea mariana. Next base: position 48,141 of record JASDQU010305792.1, on the reverse strand, counting down.
GATCTATAATAAAGGCCGATCTAATCTAATGCCTGCATAAGCACGACTTCCTATGGCTCACCAGCCTAAGCATTAAATTACATTCAATTCAAATTTGAATGAGGACTGCGCCTCTCTCTCTTCAGCGTTGAATGCATGCGCGCTGACGTGGCTGGCTGGCTGGCTGGTTGTATGGAGAGATGCTCCTGCATCACCAATCGGCCTACACCCCTACAAGCAATAAGATATTTAATATTAATATTATAGGATATATATCATTAATTTTACTTTATAGTTTATTTATTAATATTAATATAAAATAGTATATACAAGTATATATCAATTTTAACTCTAGAGTCAAGAAGGATCAATTTCTAGGTACAAACCTTTATTATCATAAACAAAATCAAAATACCAAAATTCCAAATTTACATTTAAAAACATTAAAAATAATAGTGGATAAAATTTAAATAATTGTTTATACTATTCTTTAAGTAAAAAATGTTATAGCATTATATAAATTACTATAAATCTTGGTACAATGTTATAATATTCTATAAATTTATGAATAATTAATTGAATAAAATTTAACAAAACATTATCACATATTAATAATGAATACTATATTTAATATTAATATTATATGATAGATATCATTAATTTACTTTATAGTTTATTTATTAATATTAATATAAAATAATATATACAAGTATATATCCATTTTAACTCTAGAGTCGAGAATGATCAATTTCTAGGTACAAACCTTTATTATCATAGACAAAATCAAAATTCCAAAATTCCAAATTTACATTTAAAAACATTAAAAATAATATTGAATAAAATTTAAATAATTGTTTATACTATCCTTTAAGTAAAACTTGTTATAGAATTATATAAATTACTATAAATCTTGGTACAATGTTATAATATTCTATAAATTACTAAATCTCATGTTGTCGTTGGTCGGACTAGTGATACATAAGAATGACTATAAATGTGAATCCCCCAGTCCACCAACCGGCCCACCATGTCACATATATTTTTTTCTACTATCTGTTTATACTTGCATTTCATTTCCTTTGGTGTAATAGCTTTATATATATTTTTATGTGTATTTATCATGTTATAAAGGTAGGGGTGAAACTTATCAAAAGCATGCCATGTTAAAATAATAGTTTGATTATCTTCAAAAGATGATAAAGCTATGCAAACAAGACTCATAATTAAGCCAAAAAAGAATGGTCCCAATAATATCATCTAATATTTTTTTTGATGATTATTTTTGAAATATGGAAAATAAATGCATACTTGACAAATGGTGTAGTCTTAAAAACATTCTAACAATGACATTTACTTCATTTGTTTGAGAATAAGTGGAGACAAAAATTAAGATGATAAATCTATGAAAACAAGACTCATAATTAAACCAGAAAAGAATGGTCCCAATAATATCATGTAATCTATTTTTTTGATGATTATTTTCAAAATATGGAAAATAAATGCATACAAGACAAATGGTTAGCCTTAAAAAAGTTCTAACAATGACATTTACTTCATTTGTTTGAGAAGAAGTGGAGACACAAATTTAGTTTTAAAAAATTAGTTATTTCATTTGTTTGACAAGTGGAGACAAAATTTAATTTCAAAAATTATTCACGAATGTAATATATTCTATTTATACACAAGCATGATAATTTGTATATCCAAGTTTCTATGGATTTATAAGAATTTTTATAATTAATTTTACTTAATAAAACCAACTTCATTGTACACACATATCCAAGTTTTTATGGATTTATAATAATTTTTATAATTACTTTTACTTAAGAAAACCAATTCCATTCCCTGGATGGGGTGACATGCGGTAGCTCCTCGCCACCTGGCTCAGCACTGAGCCACAACATAAATGTTGATGGCTGCCACCCACTCACCTAGCATTTACAATGGTAGACGACCATTACAGCCGGTATACGGAGGAGGGACACCTCCCTCGCGTGAAAACTCTCGCTCACAGTGCACTCAGCATGATAGGGTCTATGGATAGCCAGGTGAATCCAATCTTGGGTAATTTGTATTTTCGAGCACCTGGACAGAGTTGGTTTACTCTTGCTTCGGGTTTCCCTGTCGATTGGGAGCTCTGGTGCAACTCTGGTTTCATCTCATCCTGGCTTACTCTCATCTCGCTGCACCCTCTCTGCATTGTTATATATCCCTTGGAAAACATGACCAGGAAGTAGGGTAGGCCTCGCCGTGGCTTGGCCTAGTACACCCACAAAGCACAGAGGCAAAGGAAGGAGAAGCTGGAGCGAGCTCTGGCATTGGCGACCTCCATTCTTCGAAAGAAGGCTCGCGCTAACCAATTGGCTCAGCATGCCATTATTGCGAAGACTGGGGCCATGCGTAGCAGTGAAACCATGGCAATTGAGCCTGGAAACAGGTCAGAGGATGGTGCAGCGGATGCGTTCCCTACCTATTACGTGGAAGAAATACCGTTCATGGCGGAATTGGCGACCACCCCAGAACCCCAAGCCATGGCGGCGAACTACCAGGATGGAAGCGGTCTTCAAATCAAACTGGCAGATGATATCCTTGGGTGCATTGTCGAGGAAATACCGTGGATGGGTGACTACAGCCCCACCAGACATGCTGTGTAGGCAACGTTAGAGGAAGAAACTCGGGACAAAGCTTGTGCCAAAGAGAATGCGGATGAGAATAGCCCAGCGAGGAAGGAGGAAGCGGCCGGTGAAGAATTGCTAGAGCTCGAAGCCGGAGATGGAATGACCGTGGAAGTGGGGGACGTAGTCCTTGACGACGCAGGTAACGGATTGCATGGTACTTTCCTCCGTGTAGAGCATCTGGCTCTGGTGTTTGAACTCTGAGGCCAGATGGTAGACCTGGATCACAGAGCCCTTCTCATGGGCCAACGTCTGGACCTGCGCCTTGACACTTACTCCAATGCTCCAACAAAGAGGAAGTGCCCTCTTTGTGCGCAGGCATTCACCATCCCAGCTGGGTCCATGTGGAAGACAAGCAAGGGCGACGGGTCACCGGGTATGTAGGATCTTCTATGCTATTTTGTTTCTTTGTTTAATCATGCTACTGTTACATGTTTACTTGGACTATAGCCATCTGTCCTGGTTTCCTCCGGGCAAGACAGATGGAAAAACATCTCTCCAAACCATGCTGGTTTCCGGTAAAATGACATCATTTTTGGGTGGTTTTTTTCAAACCTATATCTCTGTACATTTTGTCAAGGTTTCTTTGATAACTTAATATAGCAGGTTCTACCTTTTTTACTTAAAAAAAAAAAAAAAACCAACTTCATTCTAAAAACACCTTATAAATTCATTCAATGATGTCCTGCAACTCCATTATACAAACACCTTATGGATTCATTCAATGATGTCCTCCCCAAGACATTGACAATGGAGATTATTGACCTTAACTAATTTGTAGAACATTCTGTCACAAGCGATGATGATAGAACCTAATTAATCATCAATTTAAAGCATTCCAAAGTATTTTTTAAATAGTAAACTTGAGTTACTTTAAGTTATAATATAATGCATTTCCACCATAAATGGTTTTCTTAACCATATATTGACATCAAGCATGCCAAATATACATGCCTAACTATTGGGGTCTAAGGATGTCTAAAAACAGCCTTAGTTTAACATTAATTTATCAACCCGAGGATTCGTCTTTTATCTCAAGAATATCAGCAAAGTCTATGTAGACAGCTCGTAGAGGCTAAAATCATGTAGTTAAAGAAAATATGAGTTTATCAACAATCAAGTTCCTCAAACATTCACTAAATATTATAGAAATTGAAATCTAATGCTGTGAAATGGAAAGGAACTAATTAATCTATTGAATTCATTTTAACTAAAAGCAGTAATTGAATCTAAATAAAGACTTGCATAATTGACTATTACTATGAATCAAATTACTGGAAAGAAAAGGCAAATTACTCTATCTATGGAAATAAACAATGACTATAATCTAATCGAAAGAGACAATAATTGTACTTCTATTGAAAGGAACAACAACTATATATTAATGGGAAGGAACAACAAATGTAAACTAATTGAAAGGAACAACAATTGTGAATCTAAGTAAAAGGAACAACACATATGAAATTATGAGGAACTGTCACGCATCAAACCTTAGTAATAGAAACTGGAACAACAATCATTTAATGCTTAAGGAAATGTCTATCTCTTGCATGCAAACGATATAAAATCATCAACACACTTATGCATTCATTTAACTACTGTAAAAGAGAATCAAATCAGAAAACATAAATTGAACTGATACAATTACAGGTCGAATATTAGCTCCTTCAGACTGGTCCCTTGGTCCTTAGAAGCATTTCTACTTGAAACTCAGTATGTAGAAATGATAAAACCGTTCAAAGCTTTTATTGATTTCATATCTGGTACAACATTTACAAAAAACTGCTAATGCAGAGCAATTCTAAGTCCTGAGTTCTTGGGTGCAATTCTTCTATATCCCTTCCATGATCTATTACCCCTTATATATTACAATAATCTGGCTAAATTAGAGAGATCCTCATTATTTCTTTACTATTATAAAGTTACAATATAAGAAACTCAATAATCTTCCAAACTGCCTTGCGCCATAAAGTCCTCAACCTTCAATAGCTTGCGCATCTTCAAGATTTCCTTAGCTATCTCGGGTTTGACAATATTTAACCAATCCTGTAACAAAATCAAACATTTCCAATCATATTTTAGGATCTATGTAATCTAATTTCAACAATAACGTTAAAGCGTATATTATTCATTCTCTATCCTATTTGCTCCTAATTAACTGAAAATTCAATCAAGATGATATCATGAAATGTGAGAAAAAGGAAGATATTTATACCTTTTTCATAACCTAACATACCCCCCATCTTACCTTCTTGCATGTCCTCATGCAAGCTGAGATATTACATGTAAAGCAATAATTTTGTAAGGTGGAAAGGTTGGTTCCCCAGGCCTCCTGAATCCATTGCTTCTTTTGAGTTATCCAAAAGTAGCATTCTCCTTTTTCTTGTTAATTTGATAATATTTTTGGTAACTTTCTGAAGGAAAACAGATGATAGTAGGATTATATTTGCACCCAATCCAAGCAGGTCCTTCCTCTTGGAGGAGTCTAGAATACCTTTCTATTCTGGAGGTAGTTGCAAAGAAATTTTTGTACCCAAAGGGTTTCCTACTCTTTAATTCACTAGAGGATGCATCCCATCGCATTTTAGAAGCAGCAAGAGCTTCTTCCTTAAGCTCTCTAAAACATGTGATACCTGAATGTATAACTTGTAGATGGATAGTGGCTAAGGAGTCTATGAACACCGCTCTTTTCATAAAGGTTTTCTGTTGCATAATGGCTGGAAAGGACTTTGGGGCTCTCCTCTGACTCAGAGATCTAGCCCAATTTCCCTCTTTAGGAAGGTTTTGTGAGATTTACCCCATCTAACTTGGTTCTGAGTAAATGACAGAAATGCGTGAAACTATATGTCACCTATGAATGGGCCAGGGTTATCTTTCCTTTCTTCTTCTAGAATGAAATTATGAAAGTATAACTCACATAGAAGGTATTGTACCTTTTTGTCCTGCTCTCTGAAACATGAAATAAACTCAGGTACAGTGGAAAATGAAATGGGTTTACCTGCTCTGATGGCATTCACTCTCAATAACAGATATCATTCCAACAAGAATAAAGTGTAATTGATAGCAGTTTCTCTGCAATTTATAGCATCAGGTAGACATCACAGATTTCTTTGATTTTGTCCAAAGATATTTCCAATTGGGCTTATACCTTCTTTACCTTCCCTTGGGATCTGGTGAGATAAGCATAGGTCTCACTCCCTATTGTTGTCATGTCCCTCAGTTGTTTAACAATCTTTTGATGTTCATCCCTAGTGACCATCTCATCTTGGTGTTGAGCCAATGCTCGATGGGCTTGTCCCAGCTCTTCCTTTTGCTTATCAATGGTGACACCCTATGCTTTAGATTGGGTTGCTTGGTATTATTCCATAGCACCTATCTCCTTCGTGGATTGAGTTAATGCTTGTTGGGCCTATGTAAGCTCTGCTTCCATTTTGTCCACAATAGCACTGTGTTTCTGGGACTAGAGTGCCTGATGCTCTGCCATAGTCAGCAATTCATTTATGTTTTGAATTAGGGTTTGTTGAGACTACATCAATTCTTCCCCCAATCTCCTTATGGTAGCATTCTTCTCAAGGAGTTGAGTTGTTTCCTCTAAGACTGGGGTATCTGTCTGCACCTTAGCATCAATTTTTTCTGTAGTTGTCATCATTTCTTGTGTTTCTAAGGGAATTACTTCCTCATTTTGAGCTACTGTCTCTTCTACTACTATTTCTTCAGGGTCTGTTTGTATGTCTACATAATTTGTAGTGTCTTCTTCTTTAGGAAGAGGGTTTCTTCCTTGCACTTTGGCCCTTTTGTTTTTCTTTCTTCTATGGGCCTTATCTGCTTGTTCTAGCTGCTTCCTCAATTCTTTAATAATTTCCTTGAGTTTACCCACCTTTTGCTTTAATACTTCATCTTTCTTAGCCTTTTTCTTTAACAGTTTGTTATATTTTTTTAACTTTCTAATTTTCTTATGGCTCTTGGTTGATTTTTGTTTATGAGAGGTCTCAAGGTCTTCTTCATTCTGGCCAGCAAATGGTTGTTCCTTTGTTCCTTCCAAATGTTTTGTTTGTCCAAGAGGGATTCTCATTTCAAAATGAGGTTCTTCCTGTGTTGTGTCCTCTGGGAAAGACATTTCAATATCAAGAAAATCTTCAGCTGGTTTTGAAGAGGAGGCTTGTTATGGGCATTTTTATGGATTATTTGTGCCTCTGTCAATTGAGGTTCCTAAGCTCCCCAAAACCTGAGCTATTTCTACCTCATATCTCTTCAAAAATTGTTCTTTCAGATGCTCTAATGTTGGTTGGGTGTCTTCCTAATAATTCCTTTGTGAGGTCTATTATGCTTGCCCAATTTCTTGAACATTTTCCTGTAGAGACTGTTATGTAAAATTCTGAAGTTCTTCAGGATGTTTTGTTGTATCCTAAATTGCTTCAGTCATTTCATGAATTCTTTTTCTTCTCCTCTTTTTCTTAATGATGGCTTTAGGGGCATCCATTACTCTCTTCCTCTTTTTCATTAATGCATGTGTTTGTGAGGTCTGGGCCTCTGTGATTTGGGTCGGGTCTGCCTCAGCTTCGGTTTGAGGAGATGGAAATTCTCTTTGGGAGGTAGTCTCCTCTGCATGTATATCTTCAATTTCCTATGGTGGGTCTTCATGGCATAATTCAGGCTGCTCTAGTTGTGGAGGTCTATTGGCCTCAATCAGACTATCCCAGGTCAATTGAGTTTGACTCAATGCTTTATTTGTTATCAGTTTAACTAATCTGTGGTGGCTGATAACAGTAACATGATCCTTGGACTTTTCTGTTCTTAAGGCAACCTTATGTAATATGGCATTCAAAAAGAAAGGTAGATTAAGTACTAACCGTTGTTTTAAGGCTACCGACAATTTGAGGTGGGGAGGTAGAATTATGTTGTATCGTTCATCACATGCGATGTACCATTGAATTATACCTTTCAGTTCCTTCCATGGTTCCCTGAGGGTACTGGGATTAAGTTCCTTTCCCTTCTTATCAAATTCTTCCCCAGGGTCTGTGAAAGATTCCATAGATTCCTTCAATGTTGTGTATCTTCCTGTCCACTGAAATCCCATGTTAGGGAGGCCTGTGACCTCTTCTAATATTTCCTGGGTGACTGAGATTAGTATGCCTTGCACCATAGAGATTTCTCCTTGCATATTCTGAAATAATTCAAGCGTGACATTCGTGTCATATCCTTACAAATGGTTGAAGTACTCCATCCACCCCAGACGGTGTAGGATTTATCTTTCCTGCTCTGTAACCTATAGTAAATTTGGCTCCCTGCGCACACTTCTGCCACCCATTTTTGTGAGAAAATGTGAACGACTATCGTTCCTGGTAGCAGACTTGGTTAGACCAGCTTGGAGGAATTTTTTTTATCGAAAATAACAAATATCAGAGAACAAAAAGTGTTTACAAATGTGTGTATTTATTACAATCATTACTATCTTATCGAGAAGTGTGTCGAGCGTCCACCCCCCTCAGTAATGTAGAGGTCGACCTCAACCGTCAACGTAGGGGNATGTGTGTATTTATTACAATCATTACTATTTTATCGAGAAGTGTGTCGAGCGTCCACCCCCCTCAGTAATGTAGAGGTCGACCTCGACTGTCAGCGTAGGGGAATGTAATGAGTGTAGGTATTTCTGGTGAGGGATAATGATTTCACTACCACCGCCAATGCGGATCAATCATTAATTTTCAAACACCATATTTTAATGGTAATCATTAAACTTTAGTCCTCTTTCGTGGAAAAAAATTGAATTTAATATACCTATACTAGAAAAAAATGCTTTAAGGATACATAAGCCGAATAAATTAAATCTTTTCATTTAAAATAATATCCCACATATCATAATGTTGTTACTTTTCCATTTTATTGAATACAACCGAAATGATATCCTCGTTATTGAGTGAAGGAAATCTAGAGACACCCAGAAACTTGGTGTTTAAGGTAAACTTCCATACCACAAGCAGAGCCACTACTGCCAGCAAGAATCCATAGCCTTGACCGGGTTGCCTTTTAACCCTTAGATGAGCTTGTATCCTTGATAAATATTTGAATTGTTTTTTTTCCAAAAAGACCACTATCCTAGTTTGGTAGTCAGATGGTGATAATTCCACTCACTAGATTGTAAGTTAAGTGAACAAGTCGGCTCATGATGAGACCCCTTGTCCTTTGAAGAGAAAATATCAAAGGCCATTGCCTTGGTGTGGTAGTTATAATGGGAATGTCACTTATGTTATTATGCTATGATTGTGGTAGGTTGGATCATGATGAGACCCCCTATTCTTTGTGGAAAATTTTTATTACTTATCTTTATTCCTTTTTTTTTTAAATATTTGAATCATCTTTTCCCGAAAAAATACCATTATCCTGGTTTGGTATTCAGATGATGATAATGCCACTCACTAGAGTGTAACTTAAGTTAACAAGCCATCTCATGATGAGACCCCTTGTCCTTTGACAAAATAAAATGTCAAAGGCCATTGCCTTGGTGTGGTAGTCATAGTGGGAATGTCACTTAGGTTAGTATCCTATGATCATGGTAGGTTGGCTCGTGATGAGACTCCCTATTCTTTGTGGGAAAAAAATTTATTGCTTGTTTTTTTTTTTTTTAGAGGTGTATTAAGGGAGGCTCATCTACTCCTTAAGAGTAAGGGATGGCATAAAGAAGTGTAAGGATGCCAAGTAAAAGTGTGCCTAAGACTCCTTATTATAATATAAAGGCAAGATATCATTCAAGTGTATTTGTATGTATAAGGGAAAAATAAACGAATTATGGTGGTTACAGGTTATGAACAAGGTTTAAGATATTTTGAAGAAAGTAATCAAAAAAACAATTTGATAAGGTATGGGAGATAGTCCACAAAATAATGATAGATCGTTGTGATGATAATTAGAAATAATGCTGGTGAAAATTAGTTGGTGAAAGTCATACCCCAAAGGAATGGCTTGGCTTTTTATCAACAATGTAGGGAAGGAGCGACGAAATGAATAACAGGTGTGCAAAAGGAATAGAAAGTGTTCAAAAGGGACAACAAGTGTGCAAACAGAACAACAAGTGTTCAAAAGGAACAACAAGCATGCAAAAGGAACAACAAGTGTTCAAAAGGAAAAGCAGGCACGCAAAAGGAACGACAAGTGTTCAAAAGGAACAACAGGTGCGCAAAAGGAATAGAAAGTGTTCAAAAAGGACAAAAGGCGAGCAAAAGGAACAACAAGTGTTCAAAAGGAACAACAAGTGCACAAAAGGAACATCAAGCGTTCAATATTTTTCTGTTTATTGTTGTAAAGGACAAAAATGGTGGATTTTACATGAAAGGCAAGGTCTCTGTGACAAGATAAAGCAAGAGTGAGGAACAAAAACGAGTGTTGGTTGTATTCATTATGATTTCCTTAAGTGGCTTTCATAATAATAAACAAAAAGGAAACTAATAACACAATAAGTTCTACGAGAAATATATATACAGTGTGTACAGTGTCAACAAAATTCATCATTTATGGAGTTGGGGTGGCTGGGTTACCTTCCCAGCTAGCCAAAATTTGAACGGTAGGATCTTTACTTACTTCCTGGTAGAAGGATTTTTTTGAAGTCGGATGATGGTAAAGTCATAGTGAGTGCCCATTAAACAGAAATAGAGATCCAGATCCATTGATGGTGCTTAAATTGATCGTGACATTATCATGGACTTCCTTAATTTCATATGGTCCCAGCCACCATGTCTGTAACTTTCCCAGAAAATCGTGAAATTTGGAATCGTAGAGAAGTGCCCAATCACCCTTCTTGAATGATTTCTTCTTGATATGCTTGTCATTCCAGGCTTCTCTCTGTTGTTGAATAACAATTGTGCAATCCACAGTAGATAGGAATGCTTCATCCAATTCATTGAGTTGCTGAAGGCATTGTTTATGTGTCGTTGTTAGATCCAATCCAATTTCTTGGGCCATCCTTAGGGTTTTAATCTCAAACTTGATTGGGAAGATGGGTTCTTTTCCATAAACTAGGTGACAAGGAGAGTAGCTAGTGGTGTTACGCCATGTTGTTCGATAAGCCCATAAGGCATTTGGAAGCTCAGTAGCCCAATTCTGTCAATTTGTTGAGACAATCTTTGTCAAGATTGCCTCTAGGACCTTATTTCTACTTTCTACTTGCCCGTTTTCCTGTGGGTGATATGGAGAAGTAACTCTGTGCTTAGTATGATAATTTTTTAGGGTGGTGGTGATTATATGAGCTATAAATTGGGACCCTCCATTAGTGATTACTTCCCTGGGTAGCCCATAGCGTACAAATAGTTTGAACAAAATTTTTATGACTACCTCTTTTGTTGCATTTGGTAGGGCTTCTGCCTCTACCCATTTAGTCATGTAGTCTGTAGCTACTAGAATATAAGCCTTCTGATTTGAATTTGGATTGAAGGGGACAACGAAGTCTAGTGCCCATATTTCAAATGGTTCTGCAACTATTTGTGATTTAACGGGAATTTTATCTGCCTGACCTAGTTTTCCCATCCGTTGACACTTGTTGCAGGTCTGGGTGTATTTATTCGCATCCCTAAATACCGAGGGCCGATAGTAACCCATATGTAAAATTTTATGTCCAATCCTGAGGTCTTCAAAATGCCCATGACAAGGTTCGTCATGTATTTCGTTTAGTATTTCGTAGATTTCATCATCTTGTATGCATCTGCAGATCTCGAGATCAGCTCTTGTGTGGAAGAGATATCTGTTGATCCAAGTGAATCATGCGCTACACTAGACAATCAGTTTTCTTTCCCTCGATGATAGATGTGTCGGTAATATTACCTCTGCCAGATAATTTTCCACATCAACGTACCAAGGTGGCTTTGTAGTAATGACAAATAGATGCTTGTCTGGAAATTGATCTTCAACTGTTAAGGAGTCGTATGTTTTGGGTATGCGAGATAGGAAGTCTGCGACAAGATTTTCTTTCTCGGGTCGATCTTTGATGGTGATGTCAAATTCTTGCAATAGTAATAACCACCGAGTGACCCATCCATTAGTAATTGGTTTGTTAGCTAGATATATAATAGCAGAATGATTAGTATGTAGAATAATGGGATAGCCTGTTATATAATGGAGAAATTTATTGATGGTGTGTATAACAACTAAAAATTCTTTTTTTGTTACTGTATAACTAAGTTCAGTTGGATTAACATTATTGCTAATAAAATAAATGGCGTAGGTTTTCTTCTCTTCTTTCTGTCCAAGGAGAGTGCCTATGGAAATATCTGATGCATCGGTGGAGATGTGAAATGATTTTCCAATTTGGTCCCCTCAACACCGGTGCTGTCGAGATCAACTTCTCGAGTCCTGCAAATGCCACATCACACTTTTCAGACCACTGAAACTCTACATTACGAGTCAAAGCATGTAAAGGTGCAATGGTTCTTACAAAATTTTCCATAAAACTACAATAGTATCCCGAAGAGCCAAGGAAACTACGTACCTTATTTTGTGTGTGTGGTGTAGGTAGATTAAGGATTACCTCTATTTTTGCTAGATCTACTCTAATTCCATCTACAAAAATATAATTCCCTAGTACCACACCTTCCATCATCATCATATGAAATTTTTTGTGGCTTAAACATAACCTGATCTCAATGCACCATTCTAGTACCTTCTCCAGATTATTCAGTGCTTGATCGAAGTCGTTGCCATA
>JASDQU010305792.1:14114-35655 GCA_032191745.1 Picea mariana | reverse complement strand
TGTGTGTATTTATTACAATCATTACTATCTTATCGAGAAGTGTGTCGAGCGTCCACCCCCCTCAGTAATGTAGAGGTCGACCTCAACCGTCAACGTAGGGGAATGTAATGAGTGTAGGTATTTCTGGTGAGGGATAATGATTGCACTACCGCCGCCAATGCAGATCAATCATTAATTTTCAAACAACATATTTTAACGGTAATCATTAAAATTTAGTCCTCTTTTGTGGGAAAAAATTGAATTTAATATACCTATACTAGAAAAAAATGCTTTAAGGATACATAAGCCGAATAAATTAAATCTTTTCATTTAAAATAATATCCCACATATCATAATGTTGTTACTTTTCCGTTTTATTGAATACAGCCGAAATGATATCCTCGTTATTGAGTGAAGGAAATCTAGAGACACCCAGAAACTTGGTGTTTAAGGTAAACTTCCATACCACAAGCAGAGCCATTGCTGCCAACAGGTGTCCATAGCCTCGACCGGGTTGCCTTTTCACCCTTAGATGAGCTTGTATCCTTGATAAATATTTGAATTTTTTTTTTCCAAAAAGACCACTATCCTAGTTTGGTAGTCAGATGGTGATAATGCCACTCACTAGATTGTAACTTAAGTGAACAAGTCGGCTCATGATGAGACCCTTTGTCCTTTGAAGAGAAAATATCAAAGGCCATTGCCTTGGTGTGGTAGTCATAATGGGAATGTCACTTATGTTATTATGCTATGATTGTGGTAGATTGGCTCATGATGAGACCCCCTATTCTTTGTGGAAATTTTTAATAATTATCTTTATTCCTTTTTTTTTTAAATATTTGAATCATCTTTTCCTGAAAAAAGGCCATTATCCTAGTTTGTTATCCAGATGATGATAATGCCACTCACTAGAGTGTAACTTAAGTTAACAAGCCAGCTCATGATGAGACCCCTTGTCCTTTGACAAAATAAAATGTCAAAGTCTATTGCCTTGGTGTGGTAGTCATAGTGGGAATGTCACTTAGGTTAGTATCCTATGATCATGGTAGGTTGGCTCATGATGAGACTCCCTATTCTTTGTGGGAAAAAAATTTATTGCTTTTTTTTTTTTTAGAGGTGCAGTAAGGGAGGCTCTTCTACTCCTTGAGAGTAAGGGATGGCATAAAGAAGTGTAAGGATGCCAAGTAAAATTGTGCCTAAGACTCCTTATTCTAATATAAAGGAAAGATATCATTCAAGTGTATTTGTATGTATAAGGGAAAAATAAACGAATTATGGTGGTTACAGGTTATGAACAAGGTTTAAGATATTTTGAAGAAAGTAATCCAAATTTTTTTTTGATAAGGTATGGGAGATAGTCCATAAAATAATGATAGATCGTTGTGATGATAATTAGAAATAATGCTGGTGAAAATTATTTGGTGAAAGTTGTACCCCAAAGGAATGGCTTGGCGTTTTATCAACAATGTAGGGAAGGAACGACGAAATGAATAACAGGCATGCAAAAGGAATAAAAAGTGTTCAAAAGGAACAACAGGCGTGCAAAAGGAACAACAAGTGTTCAAAAGGATTAATAGGCATGCAAAAGGAACAACAAGTGTTCAAAAGGAAAAGAAGGTGTGCAAAAGGAACGACAAGTGTTCAAAAGGAACAACATGCGCAAAAGGAATAGAAAGTGTTCAAAAGGGACAAAAGGCGCGCAAAAGGAACAACAAGTGTTCAAAAGGAACAACAAGTGCACAAAAGGAACATCAAGCGTTCAATATTTTTCCGTTTACTGTTGTAAAGGACAAAAATGGTGGATTTTACATGAAAGACAAGGTCTCTATGACAAGATAAAGCAAGAGTGAGGAACAAAAATGAGTGTTGGTTGTATTCATTATGATTTTCTCAAGTGGATTTCATAATAATAAAAAAAAAGGAAACTAATAACACAATAAGTTCTATGAGAAATCTATATACAGTGTGTACAGTGTCAACAAAATTCATCGTTTATGGAGTTGGGGTGGTTGGGTTACCTTCCCAGCTCGCAAAAATTTGAACGGTAGGATCTTTACTTACTTCCTGGTAGAAGGATTTTTTTAAAGCCGGAAGATGGTAAAGTCGTAGCCAGTGCCCATTAACCAAAAATAGATATCCAGATCCATCGATGGTGCTTAAATTGACCATGAAATTATCATGGAATTCCTCAATTTCATATGGTCCCAACCACCGTGTCTGTAACTTTCCCAGAAAATCGTGAAATATGGAATCGTAGAGAAGCGCCCAATCACCCTTCTTGAATGATTTCTTCTCGATATGCTTGTCATTCCAGTGTTCTCTCTGTTGTTGAATAACAGTTGTGCAATCCACAGTAGATAGGAATGCTTCATCCAATTCATTGAGTTGCTGAAGGCATTGTTTATGTGTCGTTGTTAGATCCAGTCCAATTTCTTGGGCCATCCTTAGGGTTTTAATCTCAAACTTGATTGGGAAGATGGGTTATTTTCCATAAACTAGGTGATAAGGAGAGTAGCTAGTGGTGTTATGCCATGTTGTTCGATAAGCCCATAAGGCATTTGGAAGCTCAGTAGCCCAATTCTGTCAATTTGTTGAGACAGTCTTTGTCAAGATTGCCTCTAGGACCTTATTTCTGCTTTCTACTTGCCCGTTTGCCTGTGAGTGATATGGAGAAGTAAATCTGTGCTTAGTATGATAATTTTTTAGGGTGGTGGTGATTATATGAGCTGTGAATTGTGACCCTCCATCAATGATTACTTCCCTGGGTAGCCCATAGCGTACAAATAGTTTGAACAAAAATTTTATGACTACCTCTTTTGTTACATTTGGTAGGGCTTTTTCCTCTACCCATTTAGTCATGTAGTCCGTAGCTACTAGAATATAAGCCTTCTGATTTGAATTTGGATTGAAGGGGCCAACGAATTCTAGTGCCCATATTTCAAATGGTTCTGCAACTATTTGTCCTTTAAAGGGAATTTCATCCACCTGACCTAGTTTTCCCATCCGTTGACACCTGTCGCAGGTCTGGATGTATTTCTTCGCATCCCTAAATACTGAGGGCCAATAGTAACCCATATGTAAAATTTTGTTTCTAGTCCTGTGGTCTGCAAAATTCTCACGACAAGGTTCGTCATGTCTTTCCTTTAGTATTTCGTAGATTTCATCATCTTGTATGCATCTATAGATCTGGAGATCAACTCTTGTGTGGAAGAGATATCCGTTGATCCAAGCGAATCATGCGCCACACTGGATGATCAATTTTCTTTCCCTCGATGATAGATGTGCCGGTAATCTTACCTCCACCAGATAATTTTCCACATCAGCATACCAAGGTGGCTTTGTAGTAACGACAAACAGATGCTCGTCTGGAAATTGATCTTCAACTGTTAAGGAGTCATATGTTTTGGGTATGCGAGATAGGAAGTCTGGGATAAGATTTTGTTTCTCGGGTCGATCTTTGATGGTGATGTCAAATTATTGCAATAGTAATAACCATTGAGTGACCCATCCATTAGTAATTGGTTTATTATCTAGATATCTAATAGCAGAATGATTAGTATATAGAATAACGAGATAGCCTGTTATATAATGGAGAAATTTATTGATGGTTTGTATAACAACTAAAAATTCTTTTTCTGTTACTGTATAATTAAGTTCAGTTGGAGTAATATTCTTGCTAATAAAATAAATGGTGTAGGTTTTATTGTCTTCTTCCTGTCCAAGGAGAGCGCCTATGGAAATATCTGATGCATCGGTGGAGATGTGAAATGATTTTCCAATTTGGTCCCCTCAACACCGGTGCTGTCGATATCAACTTCTTGAGTCCTGCAAATGCCGCATCACACTTTTCAGACCACTGAAACTCTACATTATGAGTCAAAGCATGTAAAGGTGCAGCGGTTCTTACAAAATTTTCCATAAATCTACTCTAGTATCCTGAAGCGCCAATGAAACTACGTACCTTAGTTTGTGTGTGTGGTGTAGGTAGATTAAGGATTACCTCTATTTTTGCTAGATCTACTCTAATTCCATATACAAAAAATATAATTCCCTAGTACCACACCTTCCATCATCATCATATGACATTTTTTGTGGCTTAAACATAACCTGATTGCAATGCACCATTCTAGTACCTTCTCCAGATTATTCAGTGCTTGATCGAAATCATTGCCATAAGGAGTGAAATCATCCATGTAGACTTCAATTCCTTCATTGATCAGATCACTGAATATGCTCAGAATGGCCCTTTGAAAAGTGGTTGGAGCGTTACAAATTCCAAAGGGAAATACTCTGTATGCAAAGGTTCCCCAGGGGTATGTGAATGTAGTTTTATCTTGATCTTCTAAGGCAATCTGAATCTGATTGTACCCACTAAAACCATCTAGGAAAGAAAATAATTTCATCCCTACCAAAGTATCCAGGGCCTGATCAATGAAAGGAAAAGGGAAGTGGTCTTTTTGAGTGGCTTTGTTAAGTTCCATGTAGTCAACACAGATTTTTCATTTCCCATTTTTCTTTGGGACGATCACTAATGGGGAAACCCACCGACTATCTGAGATGGGATATATAAAATATACATCCAACAGTTTTTGTAATTCTTCCTTAACAATATCCCTAAGATGGGGACTCATTCTTCTCTGCGGCTGTCAGATAGGTAGAGCATATTTTTCAATATAAATGTGGTGTGTGCAAAGTTGTGGATTAATACCTTTCATATTATAATGCTCCCATGCAAAATATTGCTGGTGTTTGGAGAGGACCTGAATTAGCTTTTGTTGTTGTTGTTCATCTAAATTGGCATTGATATTTAGAGACATCCCTAGTGCAATCTCGACGGATTTGTTGTTATGAACAGCTGTAGTTGGAATTTTTTGTTCCATTAAATCTTCCAACAGGTCTCCCTGTGCTTCATAGTCTTGAACAACTTGGAGCATCTGGCATGTTGGGTTGCTCATGATGGTTGGGCTATTAATAAACCCACTGATTACATCATCCTCTAGCTAGTTTTTAAGTCTGAGTGCTTCTTCTAGCGTAAGAGGGGCTCGTAAATAATTTTCTGGGTATCGTGGAGGTGACAATTGTGGATATACGAAAGTTGGGCCTGGCTTGGTAGGAGGATATAAGATGAGATTCTTTGTGATACCCCCTATAGATATTGTCATATTACCCATTCAACATCCTATGTATGCATCTGTTGTTATGATCCATGGCCTGCTCACTATCAATGGATGCCCTTCAAGTCCACTTCTTGGGTTGATGATGAGGAAGTCCGCCAGATATTCCCAAGAGTCGACAAAGATGGCTATATCATGTAATATGCCAAATGGTCAAACCATCGATCGATATACCAACTAAAAAATAATTGCGGTGGGTTTGAAGGAGTCAAAATACAGGGTATTTCACTTTTCCATAGTCAGGATGTTGATGGATGCTCCCAAATAAACTAGCATATTTGGAAAAGAGCAACCTCGGATCTAAATTGTTACTATGGGATTCCTCAGATCTGCATATTCGATTGGTTCTTGTCTACCTAAAATTAGATCAAACAAGGCTCCTACCACGCGAACTGTTGATGATGGATCTTTAATTTTTCTAACGAGATTTCTCCCACATAACTCCTTGATCGTCTTTGCATAAATTGAGATGTCTTGAAGAGATTACAGGAGTGGAATCTTTATGTATAAATTCTTGACTTCCCCTACAATGTCTAAGCTGGGATATATGACCGATTTTTCTATCATCAATATTTCAGGGAACGGAGGGGAGGGAGTTGCATCCTTATCAGGAACTTTTGATTCATCTGTGTTTCCCCCATGCTCGATTTCTTTTGTTATTACCACAGTCGAGGGTGTTATTTTTGGTTGTTTTTCATTCTCTTGATCTTGAGAAATGTTATTTTCTTCAGGAGAGATCATGCACCCCGATCTCAACCGTAGTTTGTTGCACCCTACCGAGTTGGTTTCTCCTTCCCCATTCTCCATAATCTAGACAGGTTGAGCCAGTCTGTTATTTGGATTTGGGTGAGGTTGGGCTCGTAATTGAGGGCGCAATTGTGATTTCTTGTTTTGGGGCATTTGGAGTGGTGCTTGCAACGTGGGATGAGTTTGAGGGGCCATCCCCATGGGTTTGTTTTTTATCCCCATTGGGCCTTGCCAATTCTGATTCCAATTTGGGTTTTGGGCAGTTGTGTTGGGCCACTGTGAAGGGTATATGTTGTTATTTGAGATTTTCCAGGATGAGGTGGGATATTGTGAGTTAGGCCAAGTGGAATTTGCAGTTGGATGATTCTTCCAGGCAGGATTTGAATTGGGCTAGTTTTTCGAAGTGGGATTTGCAGGTGGGTAGTGTTGGGGCTGCCAGTTCTAATTAGTAAATGGTTGGCCTTGCCATGCATTACCAGGATCTTGTTGCTAATTATATTGTTCCGAGAAGGAAAAGGAAGGGTCATGTAGTGTATTTGTAGGTCGAGTCTACCATTGACGACGCTGAGCCATCATATATAATGGTTATGTTTCCTCTTCTGCTTCTCTGAAGACGACTTTCAATCCAAGGAGCGATGGACATTGCTCTGTTTCGTGATCATTAATGCAGATGGCGTAGACTCGAACCACATCTAAAGGGAAATCCCTTGGACCATGTTTTCTTCTACATTTGTGGCAAAATATGGCCAAAGTCTGTTATGCTTTTGTTTTTTTCTGTTTGGCCTGCAATACATCTAATTGTGTAGTCAAAATGCTCAGAATATCTATTTTTAAATCTTCTAAGAGATTACCAACTCCAGCTCGCGTGACACTCCTACTTGTAGTATTGTTACTTCTGGTGAGGGAAGTCTGCATTCCTGATCTGGTCCATGTGCTTCCTCATGATCACCTGATACACAATTGAATGATGTTATCATAAGTTTCTTGATAAATGTCACCCTTTTCCATTTGATTCAATGTTTATACCCATTCATCTTTCATGCCCTTAATCAGAGTTTCCTTAAGTACTTCACCTGGTAAAGCACCATAGGGTTATATTTGTAAATTATATTGAAATCTATCAACATATTCTTCTAATGATTCATTTTCTTTTGCAATCATTTGAAAGATTTCATCTTTTAAGTCCCTAGTTCTACAATAATCCTGATATTTTTTCAAGAAGGCCTATTTCATCTCATCCCATGAGCTTATAGTTCCACCCCTTAATCCCATAAACCAACATAGAGTTTCTCCTTTCAAAGTGGAGGGGATCAATTTTAATTTTTGGGGTTCAGAGGTGTCATCATACCCTCTACATAGGACATGAAATTCAAATAAGAATGAATCTGGGTCTTCTGAGATTAATCCATGTAAGGTTGGTAGGTTTTGTAGGGGAATTTCCTTCATGGGGGAATTGGCAATTGGATCAACTATCGGATATTCCAATGTGGAAGTCTAGGGTCGTTTTTTATTTTGTTGTGCCATTTGATCAAAAATATGCCAGAAATCTTCAGGTATTTCTTGATCTGGATATTTTATTCAAATTCGTTGGTTATTTGATCCTCTAGGGGATTTGATTTCACTCCCTCTATCTGGGATTTCAGGTATGCCTTCTTCTTTCACAGGATATTCAGGGTCAGATGGTGGTTTTACCTTAGCTACCCCGCTGGTTTCTCCTTCTCCTTCCTCCAGATTACAAGAGTTTCCCTCTTCTAAAGGGTTGAGAGGTGGAAGATATGTGCTCTGAAATATTTTCTCAATCCCTTTAGTTTTTCTATGAATCTCAATGTGGGCTGCAGTTGGTAAAACTGCTACCTGAGGGATTCAGGTAGATCTTTTTCTAGGTCCAACTAAAGCTTGAGATTCTTCTTTTCGGATGATGTTGTCTATGAAAGTGATTCTTCCAAGGAGCACCAAGCCCTGGGCTTTGGTAATTTTTTGTGGGGGTTTTAGTTTTTCAAGATCTTTCTTCTTAGTCATACACACTTCACACACAAAAAAGAAAATCAAGAAAGAAAAACACCTATGCAACCTCTTAATGTGTCAACTGGAGGTAGAAACTGACATAAGCATATTAATTATTGCCTGTGTAGGTTCTTACCTTCCGTCTTCAATACCTCGTCCTCCAGAGGCACAATATATGCTACCTTTGACTTTCTCATCGACAATGGCGCCAATATGTTGGGGTCTAAATATGTCTAAAAACATACTTAGTTTAACATTAATTTATCAACTCGAGGATTCGTCTTTTATCTCAAGAATATCAACAAAGTCTATGCAGATAGCTCGTAGAGGCTAAAATCATGTAGTTAAAGAAAATGTGAGTTTATAAACAATCAAGTTCCTCAAACATCTACTAAAGATTCTAGGAATTGAAATCTAATGTTGTGAAATGGAAAGGAGACAATTAATCTTTTGAATTCATTTTAACTAAAAGCAGTAATTGAATCTAAATAAAGACTTGCAGAATTAACTATTACTATGAATCAAATTACTAGAAAGAAAAGGCAAATTAATCTATCTATGGAAAGAAAAAACGACTGTGATCTAATTGAAAGAGACAACAATTGTACTTATATTGAAAGGAACAACAACTATATCTTAACGGGAAGGAACAACAAATGTAAACTAATTGAAAGGAACAATGATTTCGAATCTAAGTAAAAGGAACAATGCATATGAAATTATGAGGAACTGTCACGCATCAAACCTCAGTAATAGAAACTGGAACAACATTGATTTAATGCTTAAGGAAATGTCTATCTCTTACATGCAAACAATATAAAATCATCAACACACTTATGCATTCATTTAACTACTGTAAAAGAGAATCAAATCACAAAACATAAATTGAACTGATACAATTACAGGTCGAACAGTAGCTCCTTAAGACTGGGCCCTTGGTCCTTAGAATCACTGCTACTCGAAACTCAATATGTAGAAATGGTAAAACCGTTCAAATCTTTTATTGATTTCATAGCTGGTACAACATTTACAAAAAACTGCTAATGCAAAGCAATTCTAAGTCATGAGTTCTTGGGTGCAATTCTTCTATATCCCTTCCAGGATCTATTACCCCTTGTATATTACAATAATATGGGTAAATTAAGTTATCCTGAGGATCATGATATCCTCATGATTTATTTACTATTACAAATTTACAATATAAGAAACTCAATCATATTCAAAACTGCCTTGCGCCATAAAGTCCTCAACCTCCAATAACTTGCGCATCTTCAAGATTTTATTTGCTATCTCAAGTTTGACAATATTTAACCAATCCTGTAACAAAATCAAACAATTCCAATCGTATTTTAGGATCTATGTAATCTAACTTCAAAAATAATGCTAAAGTGTATATTATTCATTTTCTATCCTATTTTCTCCTAATTAACTGGAAAGTCAATCAAGATGATATCATGAAATGTGGGAAAAAGCAAGATATTTATACATTTTTCATAACCTAACACTAACACACATAAAATTTGTATATAATGCATAGAAAAACCCAAGGATTCATATATTACAATGTTATTACCCCATGGATAAGCCTAGCAAGATTGAAATTCACTAACACAAGGTGAGCCTAAATGAAAGAGCACTTTTTTGAGAAACCTTTGGCACAAAATGACAAGAAAAAACCATTTTTGCACCCCAAACCAACTTGAGGGAGACTATGTAGGATAAATAGTGAGATGCATTTTATTAATGAGTGTTTATGGTTAAATTTATTAGAGACATGACTTGAAACTGGGCCTATGGGTTGTGGGCCCACTGTACTTTTTCTATGCCACTATGATGTTCTTTCAATTTTGTAATATAATTTCAAAGAAACACAAAAAGAAAAATGTGATCCAACAAAGGAGGAAAATAAATTTGAAACAAACAGATGATTAATGTATCAAACAATGCATTAAATCATTCTAAATAAGTTAGTGGACCAACCATTGATCTCAAAATTGGCCTACAATTTACTAATCTGGCTAGTAGGTTATAAGAATTCAAGTCTCCATAATACACTCACGGTAAGATTCTACAATGTTCCATCTTCTTGGTTCAACTCTCTTCACATTGATTTCTACGAGTTGTATCCAAGATGGTATCACCAAATAATTGTACCAACAATTAAGTTGTTCTAGGTAAATTAACTTTTAATTTATTTTTTATTAACTCAACAAATTAAATTTTAATTTTTCAAGTAAATTAACTTTTAGGCAGGGACAATGCTGCCATGCATTTGTAGAATATGCATGAATTTATAATTCTTAAATGAAAAAGGGTGAATACCAACTATATGTTTCTCTATGGATGTTCAGTTCATTCTCCGGAGGTATTCGTAAACTAGTAGCCTTTATGAGCTTTCAATTGAGCAACCAAGAAATTTCACAAGGTTCAGGTAAAACCCCCTTCACATCAATGCAATTCAAAATTATCGTTATTCTCCACTACAATCAATTGGAGCTGATACTTTTGAATCATATAAACGCTCACTTTAAAGACGGATCCAAAACCTCCCTTACCGATCTTGTTCTTTGCATTAAAATTAGAAGTAGCTTCCCTCAGAATATCGTACTTGAAAATGAATTCTAAATTTGATATAGTGAGCGGTAAGATAGAATATCCTTCTTTAACTATGCAAATAATTACAGGGCTTCCTTATATATTGGTAAAGAAATAGGTGAAAATTTCACAAGAGACAAGTTAATCATAGTATTTGAGATCCTTAAACCTGAATGTTTAGCTACAATTTCAGGACCCACGGTTCGAGAATTCTAGTCTAGACGTTTGACACAAGAGAAATAATTCCTCCTGGAAATCATTATGGCAACAATTACTCCAAGCGTACCTCTAGCTACTACACCCAGTGTTATCCCAAACACCCTAGTTATTTTTCATTCTGCAAATTTGCACAAATATTCTCAGTAAATTTGTGTGTTAGTTCCTCATAATTAAACCACTATATTACTTATCATCGTAAATTAGGTGAATAATATACCGTAGGGTACAGAAGGACTTTCTGCTGACGATGGCGAGAGAATAGAAATGTTGAAAAATTGTTTGCCAAATTTACAACCATTGTTTATATAGCCAAATTTGTGACTTGAAAACCAAGATTGATAGGCTTTTCGATGTCAATCTTTTCAAATATAATAAAAGAGTCACAATTTGCATTGGGAAAGCATGCAAAGATGGCAGGGAAATATAGAAACTATTGAAAAGCAGGGAAAACATTGACGGTTGTACAATATACCTAGATTTTGACAAAAGCAGGTTCAAGTCAGAATATAATTTGTTAATATTTACTTGAAAAAATTTCATATTGTTTTATTTTATTGTTGTTCTCTATGGACCAAATGAAAACTATGTTCAAATTAGAATGGTGGAGCAACATTTTCGTATGCAAGTAGAGCCTCAGATATGAAAACCTGTAAGGTTCGAAAATTATGTGCACAATACTAAAGAGCAACATCATGTGAACACCTTTGTAGATGAAAACGGGCCAAAAAAATATTGAATTCTTGCTACAATGACGTCTTAAAAAAACCAAAACAACCATAAAAAAAAATTGAATTCAAGATTGACAGAGGAAAATAATCAGATTCCATAATATTCTCCCATAAATGCATTTTAATGGGAGATTACCTCGAGATTTATTCTTATTAATGCCAATATTTTCGAACATATGTGGTGAACTGTCACCAGTAAAATCATAATTAATGTGTATTGGGAAGGGGAGAACGTGACATGCATGGAGGAGAATTAAAGATGCTTTGGTACTTTTTTGAACCTGGGAGTCTGTGGTTGAATTGTAGATCACCCTAGTTTTGGATGGAAGATGTATACTAGGAACACGAGGAATGAGAGTTATATAATGTGTACCCAGGAACCCACGGCCATAAAATTGGCTATGGAAAAAAAAGCACTCGTTTGGACTCGTGATGTCAAGATATAGATGAATATACAATTTGTGAGTTCGATAAAGAGTGAGTCTTGCGAGTTCAAGGAGTCCGAGGTCGAATTGTAGATAACCAGAGTTTTGGATGCAAGTTGTTATCTGAACACGGGACATGGGAGTTTGATAATGCATTGAGGGGGAACCAATTGGCTAACTATTGAGACGAACTGGGAAAAATATCAATAGATGTTGGGAAAAATGAGTCGCAAGCTTTAAGTTCAGGTCAAATTGTAGATCATTGAATTTTTGGGCGCAAGATGTATACCGGGCACACAGGGCATGAGAGTTCGATGACACCTACATAGGAACTCACGGCCATAAAATTTGTGAACTATGAAAATGAACAACGGTCGATCGGATTCGTGATGTAGAGATATAGATGGACATGAAATCTGCCACTCCGTCATCCTGGGAACCCGTGAGCATAAACATGGATCACCCAAGTTTTGGATGGAATATGTATACTCAAAACACCAGGAATGAGAGTTTGATAACACGTACCCAGAAAGCTGTGGCCATAAAATTGGCTAAGGAAACGAAAGCGCTCAATCAGACTCGTGATGTAAAGATATAGATGGATATACAATTTGTTAGTTCGATAAAGAATGAGGCTTGGGAGTTCTAGGAGTTTGGGGTCGAATTGTAGATAACCGGAGTTTTGGATGCAATATGTTATCTGAACATGGGGAATGGGAGTTCAATAATTCATTGGGGGGAACCCGCGGCCATAAAATTGGCTAATTGTTGAGATGAAATTGGAAAAATATCAACAGATGTTGGGAAAAACGAGTCACAAGCTTCAAGTCCGGGTCGAATTGTAGATCACCGAAGTTTCGGGCACAAGTTGTATACTGCACACATGGGGCATGAGAGTTCGATGACGTCTACATAGGAACCCGTGGCCATAAAATTCGCAAACTATGAAAATGAACGATGGTCAGTCAGACTCGTGATGTAGAGATATAGATGGACATGAAATCTTCCACTCCACCGTCTTGAGAACCCGGAATCATAGACATGGGACTAAGTATAGAATAATAAATGGATAATAGAGAGGAAGAAAAAAAAGGGAGAACGACTAAGTATAGAAGAGGAAAAAGAAAGGGGGGTAATAATTGTATGCCACACAGTACATAGAATACAATCGACATGAAAGAAAATTGTTATGTAGGAACACATGAAAAGAAACGATGGTGTACAAATTTATTTGTTTCAAGATAGCATCACAGAAAATATAATTGACATGAAGACAAGTCAATGTACAAGAAGATATGGAGTATCCAAGGAGGAAAAAAAAAATAGAACTTCAAACCAGTTCAACAAATACTGACATAGTATACAAAAAACTATTGGATATGGAACATGGGTAGAAAAAACACACCTTTGCATGGCTTCTTCTACATTCATGGTTAGGATTTCTTTGCAGTGTCTATTTTTCCTATTTGTTTCTATGAAAAAAAAGACAAAACAAAATGGACATGAACAGAAGTTGACATGTAAAGAGAAAACAAGTACTATGCAGATAGACTAAATAAAATAGAATAAGAGGTATAGAGTAACAGATAGTGTTACAAGAATGTCCCTTTTTTATTTTTTTTGTTCATTCAAGTTTGTTGTGTGTGTGTGTATATATATATTGTTAAAAAAATTGTGACCAAAATCAATTACAAACCAGGGAAAACTAGGAAGTTGGATATGTCGATTCCCTGCAACAAGATAAACAAATATTCTTTGAAGCATAGAAATGTGATTATGCAATATGATTGATGTATATTTCATAATTCAAGTGCAACACCAACTGTTTGGTGACCATACCAGTATGTGTACAAACCAGAGAAAACCAAGAAGCTGGATAATTTGGTTTTTTACACAAATATGCTTTGAAACATAGAAATATGACTTTGCAATATGTTTGATGTATATATCATAATTCAAGAGCAATACCAATTGTATCATGATCAAACCAGTATGTGTCTAAGATAAATATGTTGTATTTAAGAATGGGCATATTTTACCACACATGGTCAATAAGCGCATTTTTCACATGGCTTGTGTTGTTCAAAAGAAAGCGAAGACTTCATTTGCACATGTAGTTTTCCAATTATTTTGTTCTGACATTATTTTGTAGCATGTCAATATTGAAGTATCCTACAAGAAAAATGGTTTTGTTCAGATGCAAATGGCCTAATGCACTAGAAATAACATTTAGTATGTTGGATAATGTTGCATGGGGAGCAACATACAGATTCAATATTGCAATTTTTGTTCCATGGAAAGATATTTTTGCAAGCACCATCTCAACATTCTTTTCTTCGAAATGTCTATGGTCCAAAACTGGTACATGTTTTTTCACTAATATCTTCACCCCATGTGTCATGTAACTTGATATGCAATTGTGATTTGGAAATTGTTTTTTTGGCATGCATAATTCCATGTATGCTTCCTGCAAGCACAGAATATCAGATTGCATTGTATCATAGTCATTAATTATATCATCCATGTGTTCATGTAAGCTTCCTGTGTTAAGTGAGAGAATTGATACAAATGACTTTGTTTGTATGAATTGGTAATCATACCGTAGATGCCATTTTGTGGTAGTCCTGAGGCGTTCCATTTCAATATCAAATTTCTATTTGACTTTGAAATTATCTTTTGTAAGAGGACTTAGTAAATACAAGGGGTCTATGATTCTGACACGGGACAATTTTGTGTATAAAAGTCCATGTATTAGAATTCTAGCAGGGTAAAATGAAAAACTATCAAGTGTTAGTCCTTATGATATGTGGACTGTACGTGCACATGCAAGTTTAATTGGAAACTATTTTCGAATATTTAGTCGACCTGCCTTTTCTGATCTCGATAATGGATTTGATATTCACAAAATAGGTGTCCAATTGTTGCAGTGTTTTAATTATATAGATAAGCCAACTTGCCTTCTTGTCGCTTGCCTATATGCGGTTCATGGAACTTAATCCAAAGGACATCAAGTTTTTATGTTTTGGTATAGCCTTTGAGTATTCCATTTGCACCATTGACCAAGCCATCCTATGAATCATAGTTGTAGGCATATATTTCAACCAACATTTCTAATTTCAGGACAAGTTGCAAAGGTAAATTGGTTGTATGTTCATGACGTGGCACATTTCCATGGTTGTCTTCTTCCAGGTCAATTGAATTGATGATGATATCATCATCAGGCATGAGCGATAGCATGTACCTATTATGCATTGCAACATCCTTATTTGTGTATAATAGTTAAGCGAACGTTGGGTCTGTTGGTGAAGGTCGCAAGCACCTCAAATTGATATATGTTAAGTCATCATATGATTGGTTGTTTGTCTACATTCTATTCAAAATTGCAATAAATGTTTCATCTCTCTGGCACATTATAGTATGCAATTCAAAGAATTTAATATTGTCTCTCCATAAGTCATGTGTCACGGTTTGCATGTTAACCATAGGTTGTTCAAATATCAAGTAATCTTGGATTGACTGTGCCTAGTAAAGATCCCCACAAAATATCATGTCAATGTTTCCAAAGTATTTCGTGTGTACATGTTTTATGCTTCTTAGTCAGTGGTCAATGGAATACAAGAAAAGACTTCCAATCAAATATGACTCATCTATAAAGACAAGTTGGAGTTCGTCATAAATCTTAGACAAGGTATCTAACATTTCCTTGCTAAGTGGAAGAAACTATGACTTGTTAAATGGCATTAAAAATGTAGAGTGGATTGTTGTTTCACATGCATTATATGTATATTTTCCTGTGTATGAAACTATTAGGCCCTTTGGTTTCACAGTATCAGAGGAATTTTAACGACCCCTTCATTATGGCTACAAGCGAAGCAGAAGGTGCAATTTTTTTTTTAACATGACAATAACAACGATTGCAAATAAACAAGACATCTGATGGCGAGCACCATGCCCGCAAAACCAGTAACAAGCAACTATGACTCCATGCTCTAGCACAAGGAAACTAGGAGAAACATGCGTAAAACAACAAGGAGAAACGACTACCCCCCCAACACAAACATGACCACGTCTACAAGCTAAGGGACAACATCCCCATCCCAACACAATGACCTTGACGACCAATGACTAGAACCTCAAGGTGCACGAACCAAACGTGTGAAGGCATTACAACTCAAGTGCTACAACAACTTACAACGATCAAGAAAACTCACACGGGAGCACAGACTCCTGCCATGATATCATTTTCATTTTTCCAATAGGGTGCACAATGATCCCGTCATCAGGGATCATGTTGTCACAAGGAGATAGGCGTGACCATAACCATGGTGCAACGACATATTTAGACCAATCACCCATGAAATAAATCAACGTGCTAGGAGACCGAAATAATTGTCAACACATGATGACTAACCCTAAGCACCCAATCGACAAGTCAACAAGATGTAAGGGAAACTGACGACTAAGGCATTCATATGGCACATTAAATTTCTTGTGTAACAAAATCTATTGCAAAGACACCTCAATCAGTACATAAAATAATTAATATCAACCATTATCTCATTGTAACTATTCTCCAATGCCAATATCAAAAAAGTGTTTTCCTATGGAGGAATTTTGCTAACCTTTAAACTGAGACAAAATAAAATTGCTATCTAACAATTATGTCCATGTCTAATTACTTGTTTTCTAACTTTACACAAAAATGGAAATGTCTTTTAGATAATAAAAATATGGGACATTACACATCTAGTAAAATTGAATTCAAAGGTGTTAAACTCATAACTGAATATCTCAACTTTATTTTAGTTATTAGTATGTTATTAAATACTAATTAATAGTTATTATAAATTAAGTACTACTTGCTACTCAATAGAGATTGATAACTCATCCATCCTATCATCTTCAATTATAACAATTAGATAAAATAGATAAAATATGACCATAGCAATAGGATACTCACTCTAACGCTATCAATGCATCCATGCAAACCCAAAATGTAAGTTCACAACCAACAATGCAATAGTTAGCTGTAGATATATCTCAGTGTTAAATTCGTCGTGTAATTATCTCTCTATGTAAATAACATTATATTAATTTGTTGGGTATTAACATTAAAATAGTTCATTATAAAATCATTATCCTAAAACGAATTTCGCCACCCGTTAACCTTAGATATTTGATGTCATAACATCCATAAAACCCCATTGTCATTCACCCCCATTACACGCTGCCACTGCTAGTACACTTGCCAAAATGCTGTCAGTAGACGTTGCCATTACACCTGCCATTACACACTTCCTTTGCACCTATCAAAACGCAACGATTTCCCTCAAATAACGCTTCCCGAACACCAGTGGAGAAGCATCCATTACCTAGAAACTATGAATTCCAACTTATAACGAAAATGCATTGAAGAATGTACTCACAGTAGTAAAGAGATCTAAGTTCGTTGTCAAGGAACGAGGAAAATCGGAGTAAAGAAAATATTAAAACTAAGCGTAGAATGTGCACTCAAACAAGAAGGTATGGTAAGTTTGAGGTCAATGAAGCAGGTAAGGCAGTTGGGATATCCTCCAGGAATCGCTGTGTCAAGAGATAATTAACAATAACAATATGTAGCTAGGCGTATTTTAAGGAAATTGAAAACCCAATTTATTGAATATAACGATGTGCATATAATCAAGGAAATTACGATAAACTATGCGTCGTTGTGCATAAAACTAAGCCTATCGTTTGCTATGACTAGTTTTTTTAACCAAATATAACCATAACATTGTTTTATAAAAAAGGGTGTGTCGTAAAAGTAAGGCCATAATACCAAAATTTCAATC
The DNA here is from genome assembly GCA_032191745.1 of Picea mariana. Lineage (NCBI taxonomy): Eukaryota > Viridiplantae > Streptophyta > Pinopsida > Pinales > Pinaceae > Picea > Picea mariana. The sequence goes on along the minus strand of JASDQU010305792.1, from coordinate 17,953 downwards.
AAGGAAAAACAATGACACCGACAGTCACTTGATAACAACGAAATCACAGATGCATAGGGAGAAACATTCCAAGCCAATCGCTATAGGAAAATCATAGGCAAGGGGTGAATTTTCCATCAAAATTAAAGTGTGTCTGAGTGGAAAACGCAGACTGCATGCACATAGAATCATTCTCTATCTATACTGATTAAAAACGCAGTAAAAATTTTCTCTAAAAAATATAATGAAATTAGCCAGATCTCAGTCAAGGAGTGGGAGAAATTAATACAATGTCTGAAGGTTCAATCGCAGCCACTAATAGAAAAGGGGAAGTGGTCACACAATTAGTTACCTTAAATCACAGAGAGGAAGATAAACAATACGCAGAGGGTTATAAAATGCAGAGCCTCAAGCACAATGCAGAGATAAAACGCAGTTGTGTTATAAAAAAAAGAGAGTATTATCGTGAGGGAGTGTATTAAATGCAAAGCTCAACTATCTAGGAAAATAATAAAACACAGATTCAAAATTTAGGTGATAGGAAGGATAACAACGGATAAATTACTCAACATAAGAAGGCGCAATGACCATCAATCAACCAAGAGCAATCACAGGGTTAGACGATTGGGAAAACACATCCTTCTCTAATCATCCACACACAGAAAAGCAGGGCGTTAGGATCTATAGGTCTATTAACACCGAAGTGATGACCTTCCATCCGGCTCCTGGACGACTTCTCAGGTGAGGATTGATGAGCTAGGGACGAGGGTGAAGTAAGAAGCGCAAACTCATCACAAAATCAATAAAATCATAGGGAAGTCACAACATGCAGGGATCAAAATCCAAGGGAATCAATCAATAGCGAGCTTAAGGATATGGGAATTAAGTTATCAATTAAAATTCTATGCCAAAAATTTTATTTACCCAATTAGAAATACAAAATTGAAAGTGTAAGATATAATAAAAATATACCATTCAGAATCAGGTAAGTGTACCGTAGCCCAAGTCAACTGCTTTGAGTCGTTTTCCTGTGCGCTCTGTCCCACTCCCGCTTTTCAATTGATGAGACTTCACTGGTACCTCCCAACCAACTCTAGGGGTAATATTCTTCATCCTTATCCCCCTGAGACGCAAAGGGGCCACGCACACTAAACCAAAGATCAACTAGCTCCCAGCTCACCTCGCAAGGCTGAGCTTCCACTCCTCACCGAGTTGGGTATCCCAACTCCTACAAGCTAAGTCAATCAAGTCAAAAATTCTACAGCGTAACGTTACACATCACAGCAGACATCCATCCTTCTCCTCCTCCCTCCTTTATATAGAGTTTCTAAGTCATTTACTTTACCAAAATCCCATTTAATTTATTGTTCAAAAATTTAATTCATAAAAATCCTCCCCGTACTTGTGTCACCCATCCCCTTCATTGCCCCATAAATTAATTTCATTAATTACTTAATTACTTCGATTTCCCTCACCCACCTAAAGGCATTCCTAGAATCACTCCTAGGTGTCCCCATATTACCTTACACAATTTAATGACTTACCCCCTTACTAATTCACTAGTTCAGTTCAATTTAGAAAGTTCATAAATGCTAGATACCTTACTAAGTTAGTCTTTCTACTTTATCCTTATGTTTCCCCTTTCTTTTTATGTTTCCCGCTTTTTCCTAGATTCCTAAATCTTTTAAATTTCTCTCTTTCCCTTTTCATTTAAAACTCAAATTGGCATGTGAAAAAAATCACCTTTTCCCCTTATCCTTTTTAATTAATAAATTTTTAATTAGCATAATATAACAAAAAAATTGTTTCCCCTTTTTAAATTTTATCCCCCAAAAGATTTTTATAAATTAATTGAATTGCTTATCCCCTTCTTATCACATGATAAATGATTATTATCATTATTATATATATAATCACCAGTATCACTTAGACCTAGACATTATTTTCCTAGGTTGGGCAACATTTTATTAGGGAAATTGTTTAAAATATTTCTCATCACATTATTCGTTCTAAGGCCATATAGGTTTATTCATTTATTATTTAACAATGCAACATTCCATTCAGGACACACTAGGTGCTCAAAGGGTGCCACTCACCTCATTTTGTTTCCCTTGTGTGACGTTCCCTTCAAGACACACTACGTGCTCCAAGGGTGCCACTCACCTATTTCCATTTTTCTTGCACGACGTTCCCTTCAGGACACACTCCTTTATCCAAGGGTGCCACTCACCTCTTGAATGACTTGGTAGACATCAGAAAACCCTGGATTAAATACTCTTCTAGGTGATCTTGTGGGAGACTAAGGGCCTCTAAGGAATAAGGCCCCTACCTTATTGTGCGCCCCTTAGAATCATCGTGAGCGAATTTTGTAGTCTGCCCTCACGACATCATGGGTCTTCTTGAACTAGGTAGTTGTTAACCTACAGTTAGAGCCACAGTGGGAGTGCTAGTAGGCTGTGGCAGGGATTTTTTCCACACCTCTCTCTCAATGTCTCTGGTAATCGTGTGTGACCCCTCTACTCCACATGTGAGTCTGGTCAGCAATCTATCATCAACCTGCATCCTCAATGAATCATGTCATAAATAATATCCATAATCATATCATCTAATTGGATGCACAAATTTCATATATATACAACAATCAAACCCTAATAGTCCACTCCCTAACTCGATCCATCATCCAAGGGTTTCATCAATGCCTCATCATCCTTGAGGTCCAAACCCTACACACTCAGGATAACCGATTCAATAGCACCTATCTAAGTCAATATAGAAAAATAACATATAATCACATCCATAATGCCTCATAATAATAATCAACGGTCAAATGTATAATAATTTGGATCTCTTGCAAGCAAGTGTCCTCAAGGATAAGTTTGCTCAGTGCACACAAGAGAGGGATGTTACACACACCCTCTCTTGGTCTAAACTTTGTCCCAAAGTTTCATAGTATAAGTGTCAAAATAATGTGTATCACAGTATCATAAGTCTATCTATCCAACAAAAATAAAAATTGTCGGTGCATATCATATGAGTCCTCTGAGGTCGCCGGGTGAAGACTATAGTTGTCCCACTGGACCTTGATCTCATCTACGATTTGACACTGTAGGTGTTGAAAGTGAGGATCCAAGATGTGGATCGGCTCGGCTGTGCACGCACCCTCATCCAACACCTGCAAGGTGCTCAATTGAAAACATGTGTAGGGTCACTAATCATAAAGTCTCAAATAGAGACGTGAAATACAGTGTGCATACACCTCAAGAATCAGGCAAGGCTATTCATTAGGCCACGTGCCTCTTTTTTCCACAATATCGTAGCATCCCATGAACCTAGGATATAGTTTAGCCTCTTTTCCGAAATTGATCGAACTCTTCTGCAATTTTCTCCACAAAAATACTTGATCACCACATCATAACTACGGTCGACACAACACGCATCGACGTAACTCTTTTGTTGATCCTGCACTTTCTTGATCCCTTGTATTATAGTTTTCATTTAATCTTCCAATTCTTGGATCACTTTCAATCCCACTAGGAACCTATCCTCAAGCTGATTCCAACTCAAAGGAATCCAACATGATCTCTCATAAAGAAACTTTAAAGGCACCATCTTAATGGCACTTTTATAAATGTTGTTATAAGCGAATTCTACTAGTGGCAAGAATTCTTCCCAACGCTTATGATGGTCCATCACGTACATGCACAACATGTCTTCCAAGGTCTGGTTCATTCATTCGGTCTGATCATCAGTCTCCAGGTGATACTCAACAATAAATTTAAGTTGGGTTCTCGAGGCCTCTTGGAAACTAGTCCAAAATCGACCAATAAACACCGATCCTTGATCGGACATAATCCTCTTAG
>JASDQU010305791.1:153730-167144 GCA_032191745.1 Picea mariana | reverse complement strand
ACAATAATATGGAAGGAGAAGACCTAGACCAATTGTACACCGTAACAGCTGGGACAAGAAACGATTATATAAACCCAACTGCAGATGGATCAATAAGCTGGAAAAGTATACAGTCAACAGACGAAGATTCAAAACTGGCTTTTGATAGTTGGCAACAAGTTTTGCACAAAATATTCTCAAGAAGATGTGCAACTGTTAGAATGACCAGATGGATTGGGACCAAGGTTAGGAGACACCTAGTATACGATGACACCTAAGATCTAGACAACTTTTTGCATTATATGGAAGAAACTATGGAAGAAGATCAAAGAATCTCAGTACTAGATATGGATTTTTAGAACACCCTTGCCAGATGGTGGGCCACGCATAAAGTTGCACTCAGAACTTGGGATAAGGTGAAGCAAGCTATCTAGTACAGGTTTGGGCACAAAGAGTAGCTAGAATTAGAAACACAGATAGATATCCAAGTTGCACAACCGTTCAACGGAGAATCAGACCCTAGAATACACATTCAACAGTGCGTGACACAGTGACAGTTTGCGAAGATACCTTCTCACCTCTAGATTCAGGTATTTCTCCAGTATCTAGGCCCAATCCTGAAAGCTTGGTTCATACATGAGGAAACTATAAGACATACCAACGATTGACAAACACTGGCAGCTCAATTTTGCAAAGACTTCTCCTTTACAAGTAAGTACCCTAAGCTTGAACTAGTCCTGCAAAAGATTAGAGAACTTATTTTTACAACCAATCATGATGAGAGATCAGAATTTGTAGTGTGTCCCAAGCATACCCAAGAAATTCATACTAAACTCCACTTACCCTTGATCGAAAATCCCATAGAATGCTACCAGATTAGCAAAGCTTCATAAAGCCTAGATGAATTAGAAGAACTAAGAAACCTAGCCATCAAAGAGACAGAAGGGAACATAGAAATCCAAAACACCATACCTAGCTAGACCGATAACTCCTACAATCACCCATTAAAACTTTAGAGACTCGACCTAGGGACCGAAGAGCAACCCAAAATAGCTTTGGTGGGCGATTACTGGGATGAGCAAACCAGTCAGGAAATACAGAGTTTACTGCGGGAATACAAAGATTTGTTCCCAAAGAATTTTTCAGAATTGAAGGGGATCAAAGGAGTTATGGGAGAAATGAAGATAGAGTTAAAACTAGGATCCAAGCCTATTAGACATAGGCCATACCATCTTAACCTGAGAGTAAAAGAGAAAGTTAAGAAGGAGATTGATAAAATGCTAGAAGCTGATCTCAATTTTCCAGTAGAAGAATCATAATGGGTTAGCTCGATAATCATTCAAACCAAGAAAGACATTGAGGATATTAGAGTCTGTGTTGACTACATAAGCCTCAACTCGGCATGTGTGCACGACACTTTCCCAACACCCTTCATCGATGAGGTCCTAGAACAGGTTGCGGGGAAGGAAGCATACTCATTTACAGATGGATTTTTAGGATACCATGAAGTTAGGATTGCTAAAGAGGACAAGAGGAAAACCACCTTCATTACTGAATGGGGATATTTTGCATACAATGTGATTCCATTTGGTTTAAAGAACATCCCTGTAGTTTTCTCTAGGATTGTGATAGCAACCTTTAGAGAGTTCATTCACAAGTTCATAGAAATCTATATGGATGATTGGACAATATATAGCATGCTGAAGGAACATGTAGCATTGCTAAGGCTAATGTTCAACAGATGCAGAGAGCTACAAATCTCATTAAATCTCAGGAAGTGTATCTTCTGTGTGCCACACATAAATCTATTGGGCCACATAGTCTGTTGAGAAGGAGTATTGGTGGACCCAGCTAAAGTTGCAGTCATTATGAATATGCTGCCACCTATGAGTGCTAAACAGCTGCGCTCCACACTTGGACACACAAGTTACTATCGCAGGTTCATCCGAAGATATGCCAACATTACTGCACCTCTAGAAAACCTCCTGAAAAGGGATAAAATGTTCCAATGGACTCCCGAGTGTGACAAAGAATTCAAAACACTTAAGGATAAACTCATCACAACATCAATTCTAATATTCCAAAACTGGGATAAGGAATTTCACGTCCATGTGGATTCTTCAGAAATCGCCTTAGGAGATATCTTAGCACAGTCTAGAGATGGAGCAATGGATCACCCTATCTACTTTGTGAGTCGAAAGCTATCGCAAGTAGAGCGCAACTACACAATGACAAAATGGGAAGGATTAACAATGATCTACGCTTTACAGAAATTTAGACATTATATGTTAGGATCTCCTTTCAAATTCTTTACTGATCATTCAACATTAAAATACCTAGTTAACAAACCTTTATTGGAAGGAAGAATTTGTAGATGGCTGCTATTATTTCATGAATTTTCCTTTGAAGTCATCATCAAGCCAGGATGATGCAATGTCAGACCCGACCATCTATCCAGACTAGAGTTAGGAGAAAGTGGCAGAGCAGTGGATGACCAGCTCCCAGATGCAGACTTGTTTAGGATTGAGGCCATACCAGAATATCTAGAGGATATAACAATCTTTCTCAGTACAGGAGCCTGTCCTAAAACATATTCCACAACCCAGAAACGCCATATGGTCGTCAGAGTAGCAGATTATTAGTTGATTGTTGGGCAATTGTATAAACTAGGGCTAGACAACATCCTTAGACGATGTGTACTAGATCAAGAAAGGAAAGATATACTTTGGGAATGCCATAGTGTAATTGCAGGAGGACACGTAGGAGGAAAGGAAATGACACAGAAATTTCTATAGGAATTATTTTGGTGGGAAACACTTTTCAAAGATGCAAAAGCATACGCTAGATCATGTGATTTTTGTCAATGGGTGGGAAATCTGTCACGCCAAGATGAATTACCACTACAACCAGTTAGAGCTATACACAAATTTGAGAAATGGGCAGTTGACTTCATTGGGCCAATCAACCCCACAACCAAACATTCAAAGGCAAGATAAAGTATTACCGCAACCGAATACCTTACTCGTTGGGCCGAAGCAACAACAGTACAGGATTGTTTGATGGATACGACCGCCAGGTTCATTTTCGAGAATATCATTACTTGGTTCGGATGTCCCAGGAGCCTAACCAGCGATTAGGGAGCTCACTTCATTAGCAACACTATAGCAACACTTACTGCATAATTTTTTATTCAACATCACAAGAGTAGTCCATACCACCCATAGGCCAATGGAACAGTCGAAGCCTTCAACAAAATCCTGGAAAACAGACTTACAAAAGTTTGTTGCGCAAATCGAGAGGACTGGGATGATAGAGTTCCAGCGGTACTATGGGCCTATAGGAAAACCACAAAGAAACTCCATAGATACACACCATTCCATTTGGTTTATGGAAAAGAGGCAGTGGTGCCCACAGAATTCATCACCCCAAGTCTGTATAATGCACAAGCCACACATATGACAGGCGAAGAATTAGTGGTGCAAAGACTTGCGGAGCTACAAGAACTCGAAGAAACCCGATTTCTGGCAGACTTCCATCAGTTGGTTGAAAAGGCAAGACAAAAAGCTTGGCATGACCACCACATTAAAACCAAGTTATTTACACAAGGGGACAAGGTGTTACTCTATGACAATTGATACCAGATGCACCTTGGCAAGTTGCATATGCACTGGTTGGGACCCTTCATTGTTGCGAAGATTCGACCATCAGGAGCAGTTCGACTCGTGCAACTGGATGGTGTGCTACGAACGATATGGGTGAATGGTGCTTGCCTAAAGCCCTACCTCTCTCAAAACTGAGAAGAAGGGCAGTCGCTCCAATCTGACAGAGCTTGTACAATAGTTAGATTTAAGTTTCATTTTTCTTTCTAAAAAAATTGTAAATTCTGATTAATAATGTCCATGTGCACAGTGTTGCACCATAACACATAGTTCAATTGTGTTGTTTAAGTGTTGGATGATATAGAGCTGATGACACATCAGTATAGAACCCGCATTATGAAAATTCCACTAATGACATCCATAAAAAATGATGGGGACAACCTTTGTGGTTAGAGGGGCCACACACCCAAATCGAATCTGAGTTAAAGGCCATGAAAACCTTGTCTAGTCACATCCTTTAATGAAATTTTGGTACTTTGACTGTCGCTTGTTATGCCATAAAGTCGCATTATGCCAAGATTCCATCGAACTTCATGCCGGGACACCCAACCATCAAACAAAAAGGTCTCAATTTGGCCACATCCCTATTCCACTCAGACGAGTAAATACCAAGATCACCCAATCAGATTTCCCTTGAGAAAACCATCCCGTCGAACAACAAACACCTTTTTGTGTCTTTACGGTCATGATAAGGAGCAGTTATTGCTAAAAATTACCCATTAAGCCTGACATAAAACTCTCAAAACTCAACCGAGAATGTATTGTTTCTAAAAATGGGCATAGTCATCTCCACACTTAGTAGTGAGAACCAGTTGGGACTATTACAAAAGCCAAAGACATAGCCTAGCTCTTATCTGCCACAGAAGTGTGAATGCCGAGAGCCACAGAATGTGAAAGCTCCATAACAAAAGAAGCAGTACTAGACGAGATATGCGACCCCTGGGTTGAGATCGTAGGTGACCTCAAAGGGAAGGTAGAGCATGCTAAGATGCTTGACCTTGACCTCACAGACTCAACATTGTTCCCACAGATGCATCCAGACGTCTTTTGGGAGTTATCCTCGAATGGAATTGAAGATATGCACTTTATACCGAAAAAGGAGTTCATCATTCTGTTTAACTCCACCATCATGAACCTCATAGACTTACCAGTCTTTGGCACCACAGGAGAAATTGCGGATTGCATGAAGTTCCTGATAAGCAGAGTGCACGACAGAAGCCTATGGTTGGATAATAAATATCCAATCCATGCACAAGATATCCAACAACTTACTGGACTATCCCCTGAAGGAGAGAATGTGTTGAAGGGATTTCAGGGCCTCGAAAAGCATGGGAAGAAGAAAGGCGAGCTTAGCCTGTACGAGAAGTTTAACACCAAGAGAGGAGGATGCACAACAATCATTGAGCCAATAATACCCGAAATAGTCCAGACTGGCTGCTATGTTATAGCCAGCAAGGTTATGAGTTCCTATTATAAGGGAGAATGCACTTTAGATGCACTATCATTTGCCGACTTTTGCAATCAGGGAGCAATGTTCAACTGGTGTAGTTTGCTAGTGGAGGAACTACTAGTCGCTTGCGAAGAGGCATAGGAGAAAGGAGACACCTTTACCTATGGATACCTACTTGTGGCATTTGCAATGCTCAAATGGAAGTCATCGGTGGGCAGAAAACCAACAATACTGGATAAAGGGCACCTGGCAAAGATGTTCGAGCTATGGCAGTTTAGACCAGACTCAGAGAACACAACTCTCAACAATGCAACATTCACCAAATGGTATAATTCTATGATAGATGCAACACAATGACCGTGTATCCCACATGAGATCCTCCATAACAACACGAAGAATATCGTCTTTAGCATGCATCTGGCCGAGACATGCCAGACGAGAACATTTTCATACAGGACTGCTACCATTCTATCTGGATGAGGAAGCATTCAACAAGGAGGTCCTGTCATGGCTTGGAGTTAAATACGGCCCATGCAAATTAGGAATGCATTAAATTTTTCCAGTCGAGCTAAGTAAGAAAAAATACAAGGAAGCAAGAGAGGGATTGAGCTCAGGCCCTGAGCAAAAAAATCTAGACGCTCCGGCACAAACCGACTCAGAGGAGGAAGAAGAAACACTGCAGTTGGAGTGGAGGAAAAGACCCCCCCACAATAGTTGTTGGCCAATTCTGTGCTATTAGGTGCGCAGGTCAACTAGATCCTGGGTGCTATACTTATTACCAAATCGACGAGGAAAAGGCCCAGAACGGGGGTCTCACCGAACAAGCCCCTGAACCCACAACCCCTTGCATCTGTCGCTCCCTAGACCCGCTCCATGACTAAGCCACCACTATCATTAACATCCAAGATGACCTGGACCCTGAAAAAATCCTATCAACAATTGTTGTTGAGCAGCCTCCACCACCACTCCAACAACCAAATCTCCTCACCACCGCTCCACATCATACCCTAACGTTAGAGAAGAAGTAGCTCAACTAGACAACCAGAGAATATCCCAAGACCAACTCAGAAATCCCAAATCCTGACCCCAAAGTCTTAGAGAAAAGTACGATGCTAGATGTTTCGAATCCAAGCACGCAGGAACAACAACCCGAGTCTTATGCACAGGAAGAAGCCGCCAGAAGCAGAGAAGAGTCGGAAGCTGATGGTAACCAACAAATCACCTCACCACCCAAGGGTGAGGATTCCCAAGAAATCATGATGCATGATGCAGAATTGCCGAAGGACATAGAGATACCATATGCGCCTAATGATCCAGACTCACCAATGGACCAAGATACGACAACTATGTGAGTGAAAATGGAGAAAGTCCTCCAGAACCCCCAACAATGTGCAGACTTGATGCATCTCTACATAACTAGAACAGAGGTTCTGACACTTCTGCTTGAATATCTAAGATTGAGGATTGCATCAGCGTCACCAACAGAAGAGGAAGTAGAAACTCGTTCAGACCACTCAATGACCAACATACTCTCTTTACAGACAAGAGCACCCACTGATGCAGCTCCATCAGCCACCAACCTGGTACAGTGGCCAACCTCACAGTTGTTCAGACTAATCATAGCCTCCACGGACCAACTAGAGCAAAGGCTCCAAGACAACGAGAGCTCATCTGAGCTCGCCAGAAAAGAACAGTTATATGCACAAACATGTAAAACGGAGGAAAAACGTGATTGAATCTTAGCCCAATGCAAAATGGAAAAAGTGCAGGAAAAAGTTACAGAATCCTGGCTGGAGATTCAGAGAGTTGTGCTCGGCCTACCTGAAGCCAATGAGATAAGAGAACCAGAGAAACAGATCAAGCTATTACAAGAGGCATGGACACAACTCGCAACACACATGGAGCAGATACAAGAAAAGTTACAACAATTCCAGCAAGAAGTAGAACAACAACCTTGACAGCTGTAAGAACAAATGCAAAATATCATATTGCAAGGAAACAATGCTCGAGCGACACTACATAAGCAGACAATGGACTGCACCAGAATATTCAAGGAACTCAGTGATTGGATGGGCATCATCGCTCGACGAAATCAAGTCCTGGAGGAAGTGCACACCCGGATTCAGGTGCTCAATGAGGAAGTTGTGGTCACAATGGACCCCATAGTGTAGCAGGAAAATTTCGATCAGATCTAGTAGGCCGACAATGAACTCAATTGACTCTACGAAGCACAGTCCGTAGCCAATAAAGAGTTGCACAATTTTTGACTGGTAATTCAAACTTCCTATATGCAAATACACCAGGTCGATGCAACATCCGACTTCGAATGGAACTCATTGGTTGCAGCCAAGCCAAAAGAGTACAACAAAGAGATGACCCAACAGTTCCAGGTAGAAGCATCACTCCTCACCCGAAAATGGTAGGACAAAGTAGAAAGCTTTCAAGGAGTGAAGCACAGAGCATTAGAGCTAGTTTCAGAATTGGGCCCTTCATTTGAAGAGGTGAAGGAAGAAAAGGCACAAATAGAAGAGCTCAAAGAAGAAGGAAAGTGGGACAAGGGAAAACAAAATTTACTCCTAGAGAATGTGAAAGAACCAAGTGCTTGACTTGAGGACGAGTCAAGGATTGTGGTCGGAGCCTATTGGGCCCTTCATTTTTGGGAAAGAATTGCACAAGTTTTGATTAAGCATGAGTTGCACAAACTTCATCAGAGGCTAAAAGAAAAGAATAACAGGAAGCAATTGCGGGAGCTAGCACAACACCAACTAAGCAACAAACAGTTGCAATAGAACAAGAAAGTGAGCAATCTAAATAGAAAGACATAACCCAACTATACATAGGGATGGAGATAATTGTAAATGGTTGGTCCTTGGAGTCGAGTTGGTATATCAGGCTGTTGTTATTGTTCATCCAATCTGTCAGTTTTTTAAGAGTCGAGTTGATGTATTGGGATATTATCATGTTTATTAGAGTCATCCAAGGTTTTGGGATTAGCTAGTGAAACTCTATGTAAGAGACAACCCAGAGTATGGACTGAACATTTCTATGTAGTTCTGAGTCTGTCATAAGGGAAAGACCCGGAAGCTAATATGAGGAACCAAATTTTCAAAATATGATGTGTCTTTGTATGTTACTTATGCATTACATTATTCTTTTATGGTTTATGAGTTTTGTCTAATGGTTCTATGGTTAATTGTTGTTCATAACGTAAGTAGGTTTGGTTCTTTCATTTAGATGGTTCCGATTTGATAATGTTGATTGCGCAAGAACAAGAGTGAGTTCCGAACGCTCTATGGATCTTCCTTAGTCTTCTCCCTACCCTTCCCTATCCATCTATCTCAGTAGTGCTTCGGGTGAGACTTCTTCTCTTCGGAGGGGATGAAAATGCCAGTGCTCTAGACTACATGGCGCCTTTTGTTGGTAACCTGAGAAGAACCCTGGTCTGACCAAATTCATGCCAACAGTATCCAAGACTAGACTAGCATTGCTTTGAACATATTTCATACTATTTTAGACACTGATAGGACCTGTGCTAAGATTAACCATTCTTGGGCAACAATTCAAAGAGATATTAGTATTCAAGAACAATTGGAAGCTAGGTGTAGGCAGCCTAGAAATCAACAGTAACCTTTTGTTCCTTCAGTTTTGGACTTTCTTTCATGTCCTTAGATTCTCATACTTCTAGAAGAAGAAGAGTCTTGTCACCTGAAATCAATCCTATTGCTGAAATAGGAAGAAGAAACGTTGTGTTATCTGCCCAACAAAGTGTTCTAAGGAGAACTTTATTTGATTCATCTAGCTCATCTTTCTTTTCCCCACCTATCATCCACAATATGGCATCTAGTGGTAGCTCTGGTGGCACTGGAAGTGCTCCATATTCCCAATATTCATTGTCATCAGTGATTGGTACCTTGTACAACCACCATATCCCTGTCTAATCTACTACAAACCCCACCAAAGTCATTAAAAAGTATGGGATTTTTCAGTTCGAAGAAGACACCACAACCACACCATGGAATGTGTCCTCTCCTCTTAACCGAGCACCTGCTACTCGCCCACTTCCGAAGTTTAAGGAGAATTTTCGTAAGTTTTTAGGAAATAACATTGTCAGTACCAATGAACACCTAGTGGCATTTTCTAATTCTTGTCATAACATAGGGGCCAACGACAATGATACTTCCATGCGCCTATTCATTAATTCCTTGGAAGGGAAGGATGCGACTGAATTTTTTGACCTTCCTCCTAATATTTTTTCTACCTGGGAGGAATTAAACAACTGGTTTAGATCCACTTAAGGGAAATCCAAAAGCCATGTTGAGAATTTAAGGGAGTACAATAACGTCACTTACAAATATGGTGAGATCATCAGGTCTTTCAACTTGCGTTTTACCAAGTTGTATAATCAAATCCCCAAACTTATTCGCCCTCAGAACCAAGCCACCTTCATGCATTACTACAATGCATTGCCTTCTCCTTACCTTTATAGGCTCGAAGAAAAAGCCATTGATAATCTCAGTTCCACTCCGCACACTTGTTCATAGTACAAAGTACAACTTAAACGAATTGGTCTACCCCAGGGAGAATCAGTTAGACAGATAGGCATGTCCACTCTCTTACAACTAGTACAAGATATGAACAATCGTATGATAGAATTTGAGCAGAAGGGTACTATATCCTCTCCCAACCCTGTATCTTCATCCTCTTCTGCACCTCCTTTTAGAAATCTGGTTGAAAATAATTTTCATCCCAAGGCTATCTTGCCTAGGAGTTGGTGTAAATTTTGCGAGGAACACCATGAAGAAACCACGTGCAAGGTAAGGAAGAGTGCTAGAGACAATATATTTGGTAAAAGACCAGAAGCCACTATTGCTATCCTAGTTTTTTCTAAGCCAGAAGATGTCATGGTTATCAATACCAGAAACAAAGCCTATGCCCCAAAAGGCAAGTTTGACCCTCCTCACAGTTCTTCTAGCTCGAGCTCATCCTCAACCGTTGCTGCTCCCCAGGTTCCTAAAGTCCCCGGGAGTTAAAGAATAACTCCTCCCTCCCCCTCTTCCAAATACAACATCTTGGATCAATTGACTAACATCAAATCAGATGCAACCCTCCTAGACATGGTTGCCATCCCTGAATAAAAGATGCATCTGAAAATATTCATGGAAGGAAAGGCTTCCATTGTCGCCAATCTTTTTGAAGAGGTAAGCAAAGAGGATTATTCTGTAAATAAAGTAGGTGTACATAACTTTATATACCCTATAAAAAATCCCCCTTTTTATATTTCAGTAAAGATCATGGATAAAATTGCCCATTGTTTCCTAATTGATGGTGGTTTAGGCCCAAGTGTTATGTCAAAGATTATTATGGAAGAGATAGGCTTATCTTGTACAAACGAAAAATGCCTGAAGCATGCTTTCCTATAATAGTCTACAACAAACAACCATAGGTGATATTAAGGATGTAACCTTGGTTTTATGTGCTCATCTTGAGATAAGGACAACCCTCAACATTCAGGTGATTGATATGCCTGTAAGAAATTATTCAATTATCTTGAGGAGAGATTGGCAAGCCCTAATAGGTGGATACCTCTCGCTCGACGAGACACATTTATCCGTTCCTCAGAATGGGAAGAATATCATAATCCTTAGAGAAGGAATAATTTCACCCTACATAGAGAGTGTTCTGCAATCTAGCGTAAACTATATCGAAGAAGACCTAGGAGTGTATTCCATATTCACTAAAGAGGATAATATTCCTCTAGAGAGAATTGATTTAGAGGATGAATTGTGGCATATGCACTTCGATGGTTCACACTCAAATGAAGGTAATGGGGATGGTATTATCTTGGTTTCCCCTGTAGGAAAGATCCATAATTTGTCATACAGGTTGGAGTTCGCTTGCTCAAACAATGCCGCTGAATTCAAAGCTTTGTTGTTAGGCATTGAGAATGCCCTTAATATTGGTTGTGGTCACCTTTTGGTTTTCAGAAATTCTGAGCTTGTTGTGAACCTAATACATAAGACATGATTTCCTAGCAACAAGATGATGGAACAATATTCCCAAACTGTTTGGACACTTTTCTCGAATATCCTATCTTTTAACATCACTCATGTCAGGAAGAAATTGAATTCAATAGCTAATCGATTAGCTGCCTTCATAGCCTCTCCTACTCAACAACTCTTGCCTCATTGGCTTGATTGTGATTTCCAATATCTGCATCATCCATACATTTATGAGAATGAAGAATTGTGGAAGGCCATCCCTAACAATGAAATCAATTGTGTGGTCATTCAAAATGAACCTCTCAAGCCTGAGGAGATTATATCTGTAGAAAATAATAAAATTCCTGAAGGATTGAATCCTCTCAAGTGTTCGTTTTCCTTGAGTGTTGTAAGAAACAAAGAAAAACATGAAGAAGAGGTGTTACAATTGAATGTGGTTGAAGCCATCTCCATGAAAGTTACGACACCTGGATCTTCAATGAACATTAAAATATATATCTAGGGTTATGATAAGGAAGAGATGAGGTCTACTGAGTTACTTGGTGTATTTCAAAAGGTTTTTGCTTGGTTTAATGTGGTTCTTCATGGTTTTGATCCAGGAAATCTTCAACATATCATGAAACTAGCTAGGTAGAAACAAAGACTTGTTAACTCTGCACTGAAAGAAACCTTTCGTAGGGTGTCGAGGAATTTCTCAAGGATTGAAATGTTTTTTTTAGTCCACCCTAAATGGGTTCCCAAATGGGAACATGCTTTGAAGACCATTGATAACATCAGAAGAACCTGCATTAGTCTTCGAACTTTCAAGCAAGCAATTATGAGAATCCTTTCCCCCCTCTTAGCATGAAAATATTTTTGCAACAGGTTGTGGAGTTACACTTGGAGCCCTTACTTGACAGTTTGTTTGGTTACAATAAAACCAAGGTAAAAGGGGAAAATATTCAAAAAACCACTTTTATTACAAATTGCGATACTACATCTTATAGTTGCATGCCTTCTGGAATATTTGATAACAATATCACCTTAAGAAGGCCTATACACACAACTTTCGAGGAATTGGCCAGTCTCCATGTTTATATTGATGATTTAATCGTATGCGTCAAAAGGATGATAGTTACGTTAGAGTGTCGAGTGTTGGGTCATTTCCATATTACTTTTGTCTTGGACACTAACTTGGATATTTTAAAGGAATTATGGGGACAATGGTTTTCTCACAACACTAATAGTCCTCGCTTGAAGTATTGTGAAGGACCAACGGGAAAAGTTTTTTTTGCTGATTGGATCTTTCTGTATACTAGTAGCTTAGATTTGTTTTCAAATTTTTGTGCTTCCTTTTTCTACCTTATGACACTTTGTTTTCTTCTTTCTAAGTTGAATTTTTTTTGCTACGTTTTATTTCTGTCTTTTACTGCTGTTGTTTTGATTTCTGCATTATTATTTTTGTTGCAATTTTGTCTTTATCATCTTTTGGTCTTTGGGAAAGTTATATTGTTGGATCAATTCTGCCATAGTGACACTCCTGCAAAGCACTGTTAGTCAATAACAATCAAGCTTTCACAGCTGCTATGATCTCTCCGCTAAAGGGCCCTTGAATTTGTTACATATTTCCACTGCTATCTTACGAGGAATTGGTTGTTTCTCGCTTCTTCTTTCCATTTCTTCATCCATCGAGATCTTAAGAGAAAATATATAAGTCTTCCTCTTTCAGGATTAAGAGCATATTACAGTCAAATGATTATGCATACAGTGATAAAACCCCCCATACTTAACACTTTTCATGAGTTATTCTTAAATTCCCGGTCATCTTTCCATTAGATCTACTCACCTCCCCCTATTGCATAATCATTCGAGTCATGTATTCTTGAGATTACTGTTCTTGGTTTGTGAAACCATGAGTTCTGAGTTCTAATATGTTGAAAACAAATTTTCCTATGGAGTCACCAGTTTCTTGACGATTGAAAACGTGAACGTAATTTTGCCCGCAAAGTGTTGCTAAAGCCTATTATTATATAAGACTAAATAATGCTAGTAGGTGGGACACTCGTACACTTTTGAAGATCAGGTCTGTTCATTTTTATGATGATGAGATACAAATGTTTACACAGTTGATGAGAATATGGTTGTCATTAGTTAAGCTTTGGGATGTTGTTCTTTCATGATACTACAACCTGCTATTCATTTATGGTATTTGTTCTTCTCGCACCTGCACAACAAAATGTTAGTGAAAATTGCAGAAAAAGCATTTTGAGGAAAAGCAAAATACTATATCTAATGCAAAAGAGACCTAGCTATGCGATACTATATGCATGAAAATACTTGTTGATAGT
>JASDQU010305791.1:121553-144320 GCA_032191745.1 Picea mariana | reverse complement strand
TAAGGGTCTTATTGTAGACATCAATATTCAGGGCTGAATCAAACCATTCAGACACTTGTTCTTTAGAGGGTCGAGTGGGCAGCAATCTGTAGCAGGATGATCCAGCTTTTAGAGTTAATTTTTGGTTTTTTGTCATAGGTCGCTTTGTATGTTCCATCGGGGATTTCTAAGTTTGACTTTGGTCCAAGATTTTTGTGTGAAGTTTTGTAAAGAAAATGACTCTTTGGTGAATTGGAATGAAATAAAGGATTACTTTATGTCTCATATATCTTGAATATCATCTTGGTGTCTTTACTTCTGTTCTTACATTTATTTCAACAACTGATATGTTCAAAAAAATACATAAAAAGTGAATTTCCAACAAGCTTTTTTGTTGATAAAAGACTAGCCTAAGCACTTGTAATTAATACTTGTGAGTTAGGATATATATTTTTGTTGGCTATAAACATAGGGTGATATTCCCGTCTACTTTACTTTAGCCAAGTAAAGTCTGAAAATGCTTGAGTAAGATCAATTCATATCTTTTCTTCAACACACCTGAAGTACCTTGGAATAACCCAACCTAAATGTCCTCTTTGTCATAAGGGAGAAACAATTAAACACATGTTTTGGTTCTCTATATTTTCCAAGTTACCTTGGAAATGGGCCTCAACCCTATGTTTTCGACTCCTTCTTGTGTCCATAACTAGGGAGTTTTATCTCGTTGGTGAAAAACCCCCATGGTCCATTGAATTTTAAGAAGCATGGTAGTGTATTAGAATTGAGATTTTATTATGTATATGGAAAAAATGAAATGCTTGTATGTTTAAAAATGATCATTTATGCAAGTTTAATTGGTATCGCGGGGCTCTAATTTGTGTCAACCTCCAATTGAAAATTTAGGTGCAAGTTGTGAAAGTGGACCTTTACCAGGGATATCTTTGAAGGATTCTACAGTATCAGGGTTGACTCTGTGCTTGATGAGTCAAGCTCCATTTGAGGTTCATTATCTTCCTATTTCAACTCACTTTTACAAATATAGTAGCATGTCATCCACAAAGTAGAACGCTTGGTTAGGGGACACATGAATGTTGAAGCTAAGAGCATGTCACCAAGCCTTATCCTCCTTATGATGAGAATGAAAAGTTCCTTTATGCCACTTGACCATATCAATGGAACATTTCCTAAAGAAAGAAAATCTCAAAGAATGGGACCCTCCTTGCCCATCGTTGAACCCCATTTAATGGGAGGGGCTTGAAGCCTAATAACCATGACCATAATTTGAACATGAGATCAATCATTGTTTCTTTATATTTTTATCTCTCTTTATTATAACCAAGTACCCTTTTAATAACCACTTCTTGTTTTCTAGCTTCAATGTATACAACTACTATCAATTTGACCTATAATCCCTTTGAGCATAGACTCTTTTATTGTTTTTGAAGTAAAGTTTGAAAAAAATACACTTTATTAAGAGAAGAAAAGAAATGTGGATGTTAGCAAAGGTGTTTGACATGGAAATGAGTGTTGATGTTCATTCAATAAGGATGTGATGGGTTGTGTCAATGTTTCCAATGGGGTTAGAATCTCTTGTTCAAAAGTTTTTAGTTTACATAATGCAAAAACACACAAAACAAAAGGTTTTTTAAGAGTTGGTCAAACTCATGAAGGTTTTGTGAAATTTTTATGCTTCAACTTGCCTATATGTCAACCTAGCTAAGTTGGA
Source organism: Picea mariana (assembly GCA_032191745.1). Lineage (NCBI taxonomy): Eukaryota > Viridiplantae > Streptophyta > Pinopsida > Pinales > Pinaceae > Picea > Picea mariana. The sequence continues at coordinate 142,615 of JASDQU010305791.1, read as the reverse complement.
GGTGGTTGGTTTGTTTAGATCAATTAACAACATTTCCCATTGGATGCCACTTTGTATGTTATGGTAGCAAATCCCTTAGGATATATTATTTACTATTTAATTTCTCAATGACTAATTAAGGTCACCCCAGTCCATGAACCTGACATTTGTTGCGAATTTGTATGTTATGGTAGTAAATCCCTTACGATATCTTATTTAATATTGAATTTCTCAATGACTCATTACGATCACCCTCGTCTCTGAATTGACAATGGTTAGATGGTCAATGTGAATTTTTTAGATGATTCAATCCTTTTTAACCATCATAGAGGAGTAAGTAGATAACAATTAATAAAATCCCCAAGATCTAAACTTCAAATGGTTAATAATTAATGCTACATGTTGTCTCAAGATTATATCCTTGTCTGGCTAGCCATGAATGTTGGTCTTGGTTTCCACTTGGCTAGGTATTCAATTTTTTGGTGATCCCTTTCATCTCATTAGTGGATAAGTTCCATATTTTTTCTAAGGTTCTTGTTGATACCCATGTGTATCAGTCATCTTGTTAAGTTTCATATGTTGTGTCATATCCAAGGTTGGAGTAGTTCCTTCACAACTTTCTTTTGGCTACTTGTAGGGAAATAAATACTTTTATTGGGTTAATTGGGGTATTTATATATAAAGAGAGGGGGGACTTAAGATTATTGGGTCCTTTAGCTAGGGTTAGGTGTTATGTGTGAAATGGGTGATTCAAGTGGTGGATGAAAATTAGAGCTGAAAGTTCTTTTGCAAAATTGCATCTCAAGTGGATTCCCACTGGGTAAATGTCAACTTCCACACTCTCTCTTGCTAACCTTGACTAAGGTCAAGATCCATAGAACCTTTGTCTCTCAAAGGATATGGAAATACTAAGAGGCCATTATGTACTACTTTACCTAGAAAGGTGGCTAAATTTGCACAAGCCTCTCATTTAACAACCATTTCATATGGTGGTCACCCCTCATGTATTTTAATGGTGAGGCTCTAGAAAAAAATGTTATGTTCTCTAGCAAACAACTTTTCAAAAAGAGTATTGTCATGGTTGGATATCTCTTTGACCTCCCAATTCATGAGTTGAAGCCTTGGCCAATTTTGAAACTAGAATTACGGTTGAGTGTAATAAAGAGACTTGTAATTAAGTTATGGAGTTGGTCACATATGACCTCTTCCTTAAGTCAGGGGTGCTTCAATTGTTTGCGTGATGGAGAAACTTGAGATGGAAGTGTTCAAAAGGTCTATACAAACTACTCTATGGGTATTGTTCATTGAGCTCCAACCCAATGCTTAATGCGAAATTAAACAAACTATCAAGGATGTCATTATGTAGTGTACTTGGTTATGCTAGCTTTGAGCAGTGCAATAGGGTTATATTGAGCCAAAAAACGTCATGTTTTCTTGGTCTATGATTTTGGACCACCTTCCTCTTGGCCAACATTGGAAGTATCTTGGAGTTACCTAGTGAAAATGTCGTCTTTGTCATAGGAGAGAAATAATTGAACATGTATTTTGTCTCATTATGTGTGCTAAGTTACTCTAGGAATGGGCCTCAAATTTTTGTTGTCAACTCCTTCCTATGTAGTTTTATCTCCTTGGTGAAAAACTCCCATGGTCCATTGAATTTCAAGTAGCGTGGAAACGTATTGGAATAGAGAAACTCGATAACCCGAATGTTTTGTGAACATGAGATATGTAGTTTAGATATTGTAGACATATCCAAACAAAATGTTTTCAAGAGTTTTTCCATCTCACGAAGCTTGTCCCATGTTCAAGGAAGAATGATAAGGTTTGAACTCGACGTGAATCATACACACAACCTTCGGATATGAAGTCAGACACGCTACCATTGCGCCAAACAACAACAACGTATGATCTTTGTTATCATGCAATACAATGAGGGTGTATCAAACCCACGACCTTCAGATCTCATTTTGACGCTCACACAATTGAGTTATCCCCGTTGAATTAAACCATAGGAATGGGTGGTGAAATAACAAACTTCATGTATAAATATTCACTAGACGATTGTTGCAATAAATAAATAAAATAAATCGATTAATGTAGTTGATTGATATCTTTGTATCCATCTTCTGGGCTTACACTACTCTCGATGAATGTAGTTGATTGATATCTTTGTATCCATCTTCTAGGCTTATACTTTTGGGTATATGTTATATTATTTGCACGACTAGCTATAATGTCTACTACGTTGTGTCAGGTGTGCAGAGGGGTTTGATGGGGGATGCATGGGGGCCATAACCCCCCTTGTAGGGGTTTGGGGGTAGTGCCCCCGAGAATTTTTTTGCCTTGGGAAACGTGTCGCATTTTTACCTTGTTTTTCATGTCGCCTCGATTTTCGTGTCCATTGTTGGGCCATTTTTTAGAACATGGTTTTTGCCGATGATTTTCTATTTCTGATTAAGGAATTAGGGTTGTTGACTAATCCAGGTCATTGGGTTAGGGTTTTAGATGTCATTGGCTCCTATATGTATATTTTATTGTAAACAATGTATCGCTATAAATGAATATATAATATGTTTGTTTTTCTGGTTTGGGTTTCCAGGGGAAAAATCTCTATGTAATGTTTGTATTTTCCATTGTATCTTTTCTGTTCTTTTACTGAAAATCTGTTTGCAGTAAATATTGTATAAGTTTAATATCTACATATGGTACTAGAGCTTTGTTGGCTTTAGGGGGATGCCTTTGTGGTCAAGGGTTTGGCTTGGGACTATGATAAGCCTTGTTATAGAGGGAGATCTATGATATTGATTTTTCAGGTGAAAAGAAATGGTGAGCAGTTCGAAAATGGAGATTGGGAAGTTTAATGGGAAATTTTTTGAGTTGTGGAAGCTCAAGATGGAAGATCTATTGTTGGATAGAGATCAGAGGATCATGGTGGATCCAGGTACTGCACCTACAAGAACTTCAACAGATGAATGGAAAAATTTGGATTAGAAGGCGAAGACCACAATCCGACTGTGTCTCTCAAATTCAATATTACTGAATGTATCAAAGGAAGCTACAACTGAATATTTATGGGATAAGTTGGGGAAGTTGTATCAGTCTAAGGCCCTAGTAAATAGACTTTTCCTAAGAAAAAAGTTGTATAAACTGAGGATGAGAGACAAAGACTCGGTGGAAGAGCATTTGAATGCCTTCAATACTGTGGTAAGTCAGTTAGTATTTGTTGAGATTATAATTTCAGATGAAGATAAGTGTATCAATTTACTATACTCTTTACCGGACTCGTGGGATAGTTTGGTTGTGGCCATAGGTAGTAATACAACTTCCTTGAAGTTTGATGTAGTGGTCTCATCCTTGTTGTCAGAGGAGATGAGAAAAAATAACATGGAAGGACAAAGCATAGACACATTATTTGCAAGAGGATGCTCCCAGGAAATAAATATATCTAAGTCTTGAAGTGGGAGATCTAAGTCTAAGGGTGGATATAAATCTCCCTAAAATTTTGTAAAGGTATGCTGGAGATGTGGAAAATAAGGGCACTAGAGGAAGCAATGTAGATCCAAAATTGAGAAAAATAAGGGATCTGAAGAAGCTCCTTCTAAAGAAGAAAAGAACTCCAAGGAAGAAGGAGGGGATGTGTACTTGTATTCTTTAAGCACACATGTAGATCATGAGGCATGGTTGGTTACTCAGGTGCATCCTTTCATATGAATCCCCATAGGGAGTGGTTCTGCGAATATGAAAGGTATGATGGACGTAATGTTTTCCTAGGTGATGATTCAACAACCAAAATCACAGGACAAGGAAAAGTCAAGTTGAGGCTCATATATGGAAGGATTAGAACACTACCTGATGTTCTACACATCCCAGGTTTGGACATAAATTTTATTTTTGTAAACAAAATGAACGATGCAGGGGTAAAAACAATATTTGAAAAGGAAACCTGTAGGATGGTTCAAGGAGAAATGGTGTTGTTGAAGGGAGTCTAGTTTGAAGCTCTGTATAAGCTACAAGGAAGCACTATAAATGATGGGTATAATAGTTCCATTGTTCCTGATATTGGATTTGAAGAACAAATAACTCCTATAGTCTCTGGAGAAAAGGTTATGTTGTGGCATCAAAGAATGGGGTATATCGGAGAGAAGGGTCTTCTACTACTACACAATAAAGGTATGGTTGAAGGTATGTCTAACTTCTCTCTGGATTTTGATTTTTTTGAAAACTGTGTATATGGGAAGAAGAATCGGGTAAGATTCCCCTCTCGTGCAACGATGGCAGAAGGAATTTTACAGCTAGTTCATAGTGATGTGTTTGGACTTGTGTGGGTTCCATCATTGGGAAAATCTATGTACTATGTCTCATTCATAGATGACTTCTTGAGGAATACTTTTACATATTTCCTCAAGAATAAATATGAAGTCTTTGAGAGAATTAAAGAGTTTAAGGCTCTTGTTGAGAATCAAACATAGAAAAGAATTAAGGTGATGAGGACAAATAATGGTGGAGAGTTCTGCGGGAATGAATTTGAAGAATTTTGTAAGAAGTGCGGTATATCAAGGAAGAAGACTACTACATATACACCTCAACAAAATAGGGTTGTATAAAGGATGAACATAATGTTGATGGAAAAATCAAGGTGCATGCTTAGTGGTGTCGATTTAGGGAAAGAATTTAGGGCAGAGGCAATGGGTACTGCATGTTATCTAGTCAAAAGATCACCCTCATCAACACTGGATGACAAGACTCCAGAAGAGTTATGGACTGGAAATAAACCTTCTCTCACACATCTCAAGGTATTTTGTTGTGAGGCCCATGTTCATGTTCCAAAGGAAAACATGAGTAAGCTAGATAAGAAGGATGAAAATTGTATCTTTGTTGGGTATAAATATGGTCTCAAAGGTTATAAGCTTTGGAACCCAAAAACTAAGAAAGTTGTGTATAGCCGAGATGTGGTATTTAGAGAAATGAAGGATGTTGTTAAACATGAAGTCCTACCAAGTAAGGAGGAAATAGAGAAAATAGAGTTTGATTTAAAGGATAATGAATCAGATTTTATAGAAGAACATGGATAAGAAGAAGAAGATCCTCATACTCCAGTATTGAGGAGATCGATTCGAGAAAGAAGGCTACTGGAAAGGTATACTCTATCTTATTTTCGTTCAAATTTTTCTTTGTCTATTACTGATGATGATCCTAGAAATGTTAGGGAGGTAGTGAATTAAGAGGATAAAAAGCTCTGGAAAAAATCCATGGATGAAGAAATTACATCCTTTGATAAGAATGAGGCTTGGGATCTAGTGGAGTTTTTGACTGGAAGAAATCCCATTGGTAGAAAATGGGTATTTAAAAAGAAGATGAATGCAAAAGGAAAAGTGGAGAAATACAAATCTCGGTTATTAGCAGAGGGTTATTCCCAGGTCGAGGGAATTGATTTTGGTGAGATTTTTTCTCTTGTTGCCAAGTTAAATTCTATAAGGTTTTTGTTATCTGTTGCTGCTGCATTTGATTTTGAAGTAGAACATATGGATGTGAAGACACTATTCCGACATGGGGATCTAGAAGAAGAAATCTATATGAAGTAGCCAAAAGGTTTTGCTGTGAAGGGAAAGAAGGAGCTAGTATGCAAGTTGAAAAAAGTCCCTGTGTGGTTTAAAACAATCACCAAGGATGTGGTATAAAATTTTTGATACTTATATGTTGGGACTTGTATTCACAACAAGAAAAGGGGATCACTATGTGTATTTTAAATTAATTGGTGATCATTTGATTTATTTGGTCTTGTATGTCGATGACATGTTACTAATAGGAAACAACAAGGAGAATATCCAGTATGTGAAAACTCATTTGTCCTCTAAATTTGACATGAAGGATCTCGGTGCTTCAAATTTCATTTTAGGCATGGAAATTAAAAGAGATCGAAAAAAGAGGAAACTCTGGTTAAATCATAGAAAATATGTCGAGACAATATTGCAGAGGTTTAATATGTAGGAATGTAAAACGATAAAGGTACCTATTCCTGTTGGTGTAAAGTTATTTGTGGATCAGTGTCCCAAGACACAAGAAGAGGAGAAGGACATGTCTCATGTTCCATATGCAAGTGTAGTTGGAAGTTTGATGTATGCAATGGTTTGTACTAGATTGGACATTGCACATGCAATGGGAGTTTTGAGTAGGTATATTTCAAAACCAGGGAAGGAGCATTGGACAACAATAAAAAGGGTTTTCAAGTATTTGCGTGGCACTGCTAACTATGGATTGTTCTACCAAGGAAGACCAAGATTGGACAAAGTGTCAGACATACATGGGTTTGTGGATGTAGACTGGGCTAGAGATATGGATTGTAGGAGATCTACAAGCGGGTATGTGTTTAATTTGTTTGGAGGATTAGTCAATTGGATGAGCAAAAGACATGTTGTAGTGGCACTTTCAACTACAAAATTTGAATACATGGCAGCCACTCATGCAAACAAGGAAGCAATATGGTTACAAATATTATGTTCAGGTACTGGGTTGGTACAACAAGTTGTAAGGATATATTGTGACAGTCAGACTGCCATTTTTTTAGCGAAGAACCTGACTTATCATTCAAAGAAAAAGCATATTGATATTCAATATCACTTTGTGAGAGACATGGTTGAAGAAAAGAAAGTGTTGCTGATGAAGGTGGACACTTTGGAGAATGTTGCAGATTCATTAACAAAATATGTGAGCACTGATAAGTTCTCTTGGTGTAGAGGATCCATGGGCATTGCTGCCCTAGATTGTTGACTATGTAACCATGTAACCCCCTACATGCAAATAAAACAACAAGTGGGAGAATGTTGGGTATATGCTATATTATTTGCATGACTAGCTATAGTGTCTGCTACGTTGTGCCAGGTGCACAAGGGGGCTTGAGGGGGGATGTAGGGGGCGATAGCCCCTGATAATTTTTTTTCCTTGGGAAACGTGTCACATTTTTAACTCATTTTTTGTGTCGCCTCGATTTTCATGTCCATTGTTGGGAATATTTTTGGCACATGGTTTTTGCCGATGGTTTTCTATTTCTAGTTAAGGAATTAGGGTTTTTGACTAATCCAAGTCAATGGGTTAGGGTTTTGGATGCCACTGGCTCCTATAGGTATATTGTATTGTAAACAATGTATCACTATGAATGAATATAGAATATGTTGGTTTTCTTAGTTTGGGTTTCCAGGGGAAACATCTCTGTGTAACGTTTGTATTTTCCATTGTATATTTTCTGTACTTTTAATGAAAATCTGTTTGCAGTAAATATTGTACAGGGTTAAAATATACATATACTACTCTTTGAGATATGAATTTTGCAGGACATTACATAAATCAACATACATAAAAATAAAATGTCAAATCAGACGAAAAAAGTTAGACAAAGTGTTATTTTTTAAAGTATTATCGGGTCATCAAAATATAGAGAAATATATTCCTAGAATGTCTCTTTCCAAAAACTTTCTACATCCTCCATGGTTGCCTCCAGGTCGACAGTTTTTTTCCCTTGGCTACTCTTTCTTGTTGATTTATTTTTACTGGTGTCTACTTGACCGGTGTGTGTCCTTCCATGTCTATGTTTTGCACAAATGGAATTATTTAGAGTGTCACTTCTCTTTCTTCCTCCTTCTTTGTATTTTTCAAGGGTGTTAAAATAGTCGAGAGAGTTCCTGCTATTAGTTAGAGAGTTTATATGCCAACACATCAACTCAGGGAACCATGCTTATTGCGATGGTCCATAGTGTACTTTATTGGTGGTAATGCTTGTCATCACACCTGAGCATGGGTATGCCCGAATCGGAGATTGAGTATTCTAAATTGTTTTTGTGTTTGGTTGTTGTCCTTAGATTGGATTCTGACGACCTTCACCTTGACACACTACTCTTTGAAGACTTAAAATGTATTTCAACCATCAGTTTCTCTTATTACCTCACACATTAGGGGGCATATATTATAGCATTAATTCACACCTTTGAAGCATTGACAAGATTTTTGGAATAATCCCTATCCTATTTACAAACTATTACCCTCCATACCTCTTTGAGACCTTCTANCATGTTGTAGTGGCACTTTCAACTACAAAAGTTGAATACATGGCAGCCACTCATGCAAACAAGGAAGAAATATGGTTACAAATATTGTGTTGGTACAACAAGTTGTAAGGATATATTGTGACAGTCAGAGTGCCATTTTTTTGGTGAAGAACCTGACTTATCATTCAAAGAAAAAGCATATTGATATTCAATATCACTTTGTGAGAGACATGGTTGAAGAAAAGAAAGTGTTGCTGATGAAGGTGGACACTTTGAAGAATGTTGCAGATTCATTAACAAAATATGTGAGCACTGATAAGTTCTCTTGGTGTAGAGGATCCATGGGCATTGTTGCCCTGGATTGTTGACTATGTAACCATGTAACCCCCTGCATGCAAATAAAACAACAAGTGGGAGAATGTTGGGTATATGTTATATTATTTGCATGACTAGCTATAGTGTCTACTACGTTGTGCCAGGTGCGCAAGGGGGATTGAGGGGGGATGTAGGGGGCGATAGCCCCCGATAAATTTTTTTCCTCGAGAAACGTGTCGCATTTTTACCTCATTTTTTCGTGTCACCTCGATTTTCATGTCCATTGTTGGGCAGATTTTTGGAACATGGTTTTTGCCGATGGTTTTCTATTTCTAGTTAAGGAATTAGGGTTTTTGACTAATCCAAGTCAATGGGTTAGGGTTTTGGATGCCACTGGCTCCTATAGGTATATTGTATTGTAAACAATGTATCACTATGAATGAATATAGAATATGTTGGTTTTCCTGGTTTGGGTTTCCAGGTGAAACATCTCTGTGTAACGTTTGTATTTTCCATTGTATATTTTCTGTACTTTTAATGAAAATCTGTTTGCAGTAAATATTGTACAGGGTTAAAATCTACATATACTACTCTTTGAGATATGAATTTTGCAGGACATTGCATAAATCAACATACATAAAAATAGAATGTCAAATCAGACGAAAAAATTTAGTCAAAGTGTTATTTTTTAAAGTGTTATCGGGTCATCAAAATATAGAGCAATATCTTCCTAGAATGTCTCTTTCCAAAAAATGTCTACATCCTCCAGGGTTGCCTCTAGGTCGACAGTTTTTTTCCCTTGGCTACTCTTTCTTGTTGATTTATTTTTACTGGTGTCTACTTGACAAGTGTGTGTCCTTCCATGTCTATGTTTTGCACAAATGGAATTATTTAGAGTGTTACTTCTCTTTCTTCCTCCTTCTTTGCATTTTTCAAGGGTGTTAAAATAGTCGAGAGAGTTCCTGCTATCAGTTCGAGAGTTTATATGCCAACACATCAACTCAGGGAACCATGCTTATTGCGATGGTCCGTAGTGTAATTTATTAGTGGTGATGCTTATCATCACACCTGAGCATGGGTATGCTCGAATCGGAGATTGAGTATTCTAAATTGTTTTTGTGTTTGGTTTTTGTCCTTAGATTGGATTCCGATGACCTTCACCTTGACACACTACTCTTTGAAGACTTAAAATGTATTTCAACCATCAGTTGCTCTTATTACCTCACACATTAGGGGGCATCTATTATAGCATTAATTTACACCTTTGAAGCATTGACAAGCTTTTTGGAATAATCCCTATCCTATTTACAAACTATTACCCTCCATACCTCTTTGAGACCTTCTAAAAAACAATTTTTTGGAAGATGTACGTGCCCTGATAGTTATGGAACTTTCGTACACACATGCCACTAAAGAGACATTCACATACATGTTAGAAAATGATTAAAAGATATATTTATTCTTAATTAAATGTTGAGTTACGAGTTTGGTTAGTTTCCTAACTCCTTTTTTCCTTACTCAGTTGTCTCTAACCAACTAGAGACCACATAAAACGAGCATTTGTCCAAGGAGAAAGGTAATGGAAAGTAATGATTCTTTGCACACTTACGAAAACACCTATCCGTCTATCCCCACCAAGTGTGTAAACCCTTATACATCACTTTCATTGCTGCTTTAATATGGAAACCCTTGTTTCCATCCCCTTTATAACCACCAACCTATCTTTCCAAGAGTTTCTCTCTATACTCTCTTTGGGCCTGTGGTGAATTAAGAGTCGAAACCATCTTGTATAGCAAGAGAAAGGGTGGAGGAACCTAAGATCTCTCTCAATAAGGCAATTCCATGCATGACATTTATAAAGTTGTAACCACCTTAACTGTTGAATAAATATAGAAAATCTTTTCTTCGAAATATGTTGTATTTGTAACATTTTGTTTGCAATCTTTCATATATATTTCATAGAATACTAATTACTGAGATCTTATTTTTATATTCCATTAGACTAATAGGTAGTTATTAGTACAAATACCTCTCTGTATATTCTTTCATATTTAAGGTTCTTGCAAGTTGTCGAGAAGCTATTAGAGCGAAGAGACTACGCCAATCGGGAACAACATCAACCATAGGACTACGGGTGAGTCAATATTCCTCTTCCTCCCAATAGTTAGTTATTTCTTTTGAAATTAGTTATTATATATTTGCTACATGTTGTTTTTGGGAATTTGTTTTTGTACGGTCATTGGTACGCTACAGTATAACCCACTACTATAGGGGAGTTTCACCAAAAGTAGCACCTCTGGTGGGATTTGTGTTTGAAATCCCAGTTGTCTGTCAAGCTCTTGAAATATTTGAAACTTTGTCAGATGGTACTCTAATTCTATTGGTGACGACACCCCACTGAATCCACACTAGAGTGTGGTGTTGTTGAGACTTAGTTGAATGTGGATTCTTGGTGGTAATTCCTATTGTACTTTCTGTTCGACCTTCCATCTGATTGATAGATTTTTCAAATTGCTAACCCAACTTTTGAAAATTTCCTCAGTTGGCGAAGAGTTGGATGACCCAACTTATCTTGGTGCAAAAATCCTATAATTTTCCATGGTTTGACTCTGTTTTAATGTGAATGTTGGCTCCCTGAATGGACTAACTTGAATCATGGAGAGCCAAATTAGCAGGGATGGAAATTTAATAGCTCACCCATTTTCTTGGCACTCCCTGTAGTTTCTTTTAATTGTCACAACTAAGTACTTAACCCAGTCAAATTTCACACATGATTGAAGGATATAGATGATGGGTTCAAGAATTGTCAGCTTTACGTATGAGGCCCAACATGTGGCTGTGAAGCATAGCGAGACTATCACACAAGTCCATTTCACCCTGAGCTTGGTTACCCTATTAATTTGCAGGCCCTTCGAGTTCTTTTATAAGGTTCCTCCCGTGAGGAACTATATCCAATTATTGGAGTTTAGGGTTTTTGGTACCAGGGTTCCCCCATGATATGTTGTATCAACCCCCCAATAATTCATACTGGGAATTATAGCCATAATTTCCCGTTATGGTATCAAATAACCAATAATTTTGCGACTGTTTATTTCCATCCGCCGAAGTTTGTGACCTGTGATGCACCCAAAAAATGTCGGATGCCAACCTTTTCCAAGAAATTTGTTTCTTCCTTCCATGCTCCAACTTCCATCCCCCATGTGGTGAATTTCTTCCAATGTCTTGACCAATAAATCTCCTCCATCCGAGCTCCACATATGTTTTTCATACAGGATTCTAGCTATGTTGCGCCAACTTTGTCGAACTTGGATTTTATTCTTGGCTCGACTAGGGAATTTGTGACTTGGCCTCTCATTATCGGAATAGCTATGGCTTGTTGTTGGTTAGATTACAAATTGGGCTTATGAATTTTTGAAGTTAGGTGCTTGGTTGTGAATTCTATGCTTTGAGTGCTCGGATGCTCAGGGATGAACAATAGTGAGACAAATTCATATGCCTGCTTTATATCTATAGGAAGGAGGTGAATTTGCGAGTTTAATTCAACCAGTGGTGTCATTAATTCACATGCGTCGATAGTGATGTCAAGTGTAAATAATTATACATGGGAAGGGACAACTATGTTGACGATGGTGGTGGTCAAGCTCATCCCATCGAGCATTAATTATGTCAGCGTACTCCTAGTGGCCAGTTGTTTTGACTAAGTCAATTTTCTTTTCTCGGGGAGTTCACTCGACTCGGTCGATTTTTGTTATTTTATTTTTCTGTGTGATCTGGTCGGGTTGGTTCTTTCATTTGATCGAGGATCTCCAGTCGAATCTTCCGACCAAGTTGGTTTTATTTCTTTTGTTGACTTGATGGATGTTTGACTTTTTGAAACCATGTTCTTTTTGTTGAATTGTATGAAGATGATCAAGCTCGCTTGAATTACGATTTCCACGCTCACTTGATTTATATTTTTCTCGCTCACTTGATTTATAGACTTCACGCTTGCTTGATTGAGGGTTTTTGCGTTTGACCGGATGATGTACTTCTCTTTCATTGGATTGACTAGTTCGTCTATTTAAAAGATGGAGCAGATCTTGCCTTGGTGTTGATCTTAATTTGGGTTTCTGCTTTTCTTCTCTGATTGAACTTAGTGATGACCAAGAGCTCTATTCTCTTCTCACATTTAAGATTGACTAGATTAAATGAATTCTCTTGATGGTTTGAGTCGGTCATATAACTTATAGTCATCAAGAAATTTTGTACCTAATTCAATAACCATCTTGTTTATTTCTTATCTTAATGCCTTTTTTGTTTTTCTTAATATATCTTTTTCTTTTCTTTTACTGCTTATTTTCTTTTCTTTTCTTTTTTCTTTTCTCTATATTTTCTTTATTCTCTACTTTGACCTAGGTCACCTCGAAGGGTTTTTGACCTAGTCGAATTCTGTTGGCACTCCATAAGAGGTTTTCACCAGTAGGTATTGAGTCTGCTAAGTGTTGTATTTCTTTAGACAGGCTCCATTAACTAATTTATGAAAGGGGTTCCCTTGTAAAGTCCTTAGCTACACTACTCCCGACGGTCATATGTCCTTGATCATGTAAGGAACAAACCAAAAGGTTTCTAGTTTTTATGGATTTCCCTTTATTCAACTGTCATATAGCAGTTCCAAATCTCCGTGTTGATATCTTTATTTTTGATGTGTCGGTCATGCCAAGATTTCTGTTGGTTCTTTTGGGATTCTTGATGCTGCTATGAGAACATCCTTTCTTCTTCTAGTTGGTTCAGTTGGTATAAGCATTTTCTTGTATTGAGGATATGGTCAAATTCAAGGATAGATGCTATCCTTCCTGCATTTGCACAAAAGTGTAATGGAATTACAACTTCTTGACCATAAATTAGCTTAAATGGCGTTTGGCCAGTTGATATTTTATACACTATTATGTATTCCCATAGTACTGATGGGACCTTATCATCCTAGTCCCCCCTGTCGAGTCCACACATTTTTGTTAAAGATTTATGTAATGTTTTATTGAAAGACTCGATTGCACCGTTATCTTGTGGGTGATAAGCGATCATCTTCCTATGGTTGATCATGCAATTTTTAAGTAATAATTCAATTGTTCCATTGACAAAATAAATTCCTTGATTGCTAGTTAATGTTAAGGGACAACCAAATTTGGTTACTATATTTTCGTAGATGATTTGGTCGTTGTTTCCTTTGTGCAGTTTTCGACTGGTTCTGCCTCTGCCCATTTAGTTAGATATTCGACCGTTGTGATGATGTACTTCACCCCAGTTCTTTTATCTCTTTTTGGGAAGGGACTGGCAAAGTTGATAGCCCAAATCTTAAATGGTAAACTAGGATTTATCAAATGTAATGGGATTTGATTTTTCCACAAGGGTCGACCCATCCTATGACATTTATTACACTTATTCACTTGTTCTCGACAATCTTTATGTAAGGTTGGTCACCAAAGAACTTCTTGAAGGATATTTTTGGCTGTTGTGTCAGCTTGAAAATGACCTCTTGTAGGGCCCACATGCCCTTCATTGATTATATCCTCTCATTCATGTTGCAATGCACATATTCTCAAAATATTATCAATTCCTAGCTTATAGAGATACCCATTCATGAGGGTGAATGGTGTCGCTTTTAATGCTAGTATATTCCTTTTGTTAGTTGAGAGATTGTCAGGATCCTTCCTCTCTTCTAAAAATTTTGTGATTTCTTCAAGTTTGTTAGGGGTAGCTTCAACCCAAAATAAATCTTCATCTGGTAAGTCATCCTCTATCCTAGTCAGATCTTCTCCTGTTTCAAGTCGAGATAGATGGTCTAGGTCAACATTTTTTTTCCTGGTCAGTCTACTACTTCAAAGTCGAACTCTTGGAACAGTAGTAGCCAACGACATATTTTTCCTTGATGGACTGGTTTTTTTACTAAGTACTTAATCGCCTGATGGTCTTTGAAGAAGATGAATGGATTTTCCAATAAATAATATCAAAATTTTGAACGACAGAGATCATAGATAAAGCCTCTTGCTCTATCATCGAGTAATTTCTTTTGGATTTATTCAATTTTCGACTGGCATATGCATTGGGGTGATCTTCCATGTCGTCACATGGATGGGATAGTACAGAGCCAACAACAACATTAGATGCATCGACATGGACATGGAACTTTCGTGACCATTATGGAAATATTAATATAGGTGCTTCTACCAGTTTTATTTTTAAGATCTCAAAATATTCATTTCATTCTAGGCTCCATTGGAACTCGACTTCTTTCTTCAATAACTCATCGATTGGGAAGGTTATGTCAAAGTAATGTCAGATAAATTTTCCGTAATATCTAGTATGCCCAAGGAAATTTTTTATTTTCTTATAATTTATTGGTGGCTTTAGGTCAAGGATAAATTTGATTTTGGCCATGTCGATCTTGATTCCGTCTTTGCATACAATCTGATCCAACAAAATACCTATGGGTGTGGCAAAGATTTATTTTTTTATATTTAGATATAATATAATTTTTCTACATCTTTCCAACATCATTCAGAGCCACTAGATGTGGTATTTCATCAAACTGTAAATGGTCCAGTCATCAAAGTACACAACCATTGTTTTGTAGATGTATCCTTGGAAGGCTTTGACCACTATCCGAGAGAATACTACTGGAGCATTATTTAACCTAAATGGCATTACTATGTATGCAAATGATTCGAAATCAGAGACAAATGTTGTCTTTCCCTGATCTTATTTTGCAATAGGTACTTTGTTGTAGCCCGATAAGTCATCTATGAAAGAGTAGCATTTGTGTCTTGCAACTTCATTAATGATTTCGTCAGCAAACGATGTCAGGAATGGATCAATTACTGTAATCTTGTTCAATAATATTTTTGATTTCTTTTGAGGCCTCTCACAAGTGTGCCTCCTCAGGGATGAATTCAAAGTCTTTGATAAATTTTTCTTTATGTTCACTCCAGTCGAATGTGTGGCCACATGCTTCTTCAATTTTATACCAGTTATGTGGTATGTCATCCAGTGTATTTGGGAACATGTGTGGCCATACCCTTTCATCTCGGTAGCCTACTCTTTTCCACTCATACTCACATTGGTGTATGTGAGCGACTGGGTCAAACCCAAGTTTGAAAGTTGGGATGTCGACTTTTGTTGACAACCTCTTTTCACAAAACCATTTTGCGAAGTATAGGGTAGCAATGTTCCAAGTTTGTAATCATGGTGCATGGGTTTCCCACCATTGGGATACCTAGATGATGATAGATTCTACTAGACTTTTCACCCTCCCCTATTCTCCGAGTGATTTGGATACTTCATCAACATGGATTGTTGGGGAATTTATTTCACTAAACCGCAAGTGAGATCACATTTGTGTGTTAGTCAGAATGAGTGTTGGTGTTTGTTTTAGATTTTTCTCTAGTACAATAGGAACTGATTTTACTGAAAACATGTTCTTGATTGCTTTATTGGGATTTCCTCTATCGACCAACACTCCTTAGCTTGAGCTTCATAGTTATCCATTTTCCAATTATAAATTTATGTATCCGATTTATTCCCTATTGACAATGGTGATCCGACTAAGATTTATCCTTCACTGTTAGGCTCGATGTTGAATTTTTGTTCATTCATTACTTGTTACAAGTGTTGTGCCTCGTGGGATTCATCACATGTTTCGACCCAAGGTTTTCATTCTTTTGGGTCCAATGGTATTATGGTTTTCTTGCCACTACCTTTCAATTTAATTGTATTCATTTCAAGTGAGATTGTAGCCTTCATATTTCGACCCCATAGTATTCCAACTAATGCACGATAAGCGGGGATGCCTTTGGCCAGATTAATCACTTCGAAGTCGATTCTTTTTGGAATCCCCATTATGGATGTTATAACACTTTTGAGTGTTCCAATTGGATCAATGAACCTCTGGTATGATAACTTTAAGAAATTCATTGTTGTATGTAGCAGGGGTTTTCTAAGTTGAACCCATTATTCTCCAGGGAGAATATTTACTTGTGAACCGAAGTTGAATACGACTTGTTTGATCATATGGCCATCAATTTCCAGGTCAACTTGCGGGTCGAAGTCACTTGTATGCCTTTCCTGAGACAACTGCTGAATATTTTTAACTAGTCTTTGATCCTCTTTGTCGTCTCTTAGGATGCTTAGTAATTCAATGAGGTGACTAACTGACTGTTTTTTTTTAATAATTGGAGAAATTCTTTTAGAGAAGTGTCTGGAATACTTGATTGTATTCCCTTGTTTCCATTCAATTTGTCTTGGTGGATATTCTTGAATAATTTCATTGCTTCTCACATTATTATTTTAAGTCAGGATATGTATTTTGACATCCCCTTTGTCGGGCTGACAAATCTGGGTAGATGTCTTCACCCGCTCTTGATCGTGTTACTACGTGGATATTTTTGGAATTTAAAATGTCTTGCTTGGAAAATGTGTGCAAGAGGTTCAAGTTCCTCTTATTGATCACTTTCTCTAATACAATCGAACAATCTTCTAGTGAGTGGTCACCACTTTGCATATATTGCAGAACTTGAGATCAATTTTGTCCTTTATTAGGAAATTTGGGATTAGGTGGTGCCACTATCAAGTATGCTCCTTTCCCAATCGAGGATATGCATCGGGGGTTTTGTGTGGTAGTAATATCCTTGCACACCATAACCCTGTTGGGTATGGTAGTTTTATAAGTCTAGGAGCCTCTCCACCATGCTATTGTTGATCAATTGGATGTATGATCCCTAATTTCAGTCTATTGGATAGAAAGGATGCTTGATCATTAAATTGGTTTATTGAACATAGTTGATGTTTGATACTTGATTTGAACTATGAGATTAAGTGAGTAAACTTGTTGAATACTTAGTGATTTATTGTACACCCTCATCGAGCTTGAGCCTTGCTAGGTGTTACAACAAATTTTGGCTCACTCCATGCAACTTGCTTAGAAGGCCTTCCATTACCCTCTGCAGACTCAAAGTCCCATTTTTGTTCATTCGAGAGCTAAAAATTCATTTTTTTCCACATATACGCGCCCTATCAGTTTTACAACAAGTGTATATGCAGGTTGCTCCACTAAAACCCGTATACATCGGGTTTGGTGCTAAAAAATCAAAAATTATGTCGGGTTTCCATGCCATGTCACGAGATCCATGATCCTTGAGCTTCCATATACTAGAAACACTCTGACTCGGCCCTTCAGTTCCATTTGTAGGCTATAAATTGAGCCATATCCAAGCCTTGAGGAATTTGACAATTCAAATTTTAGAGAAAAGACACTCTTGAGAAATTTCACTTCATATTGAGTTTGCATCCCTTTGTCCTTGAAAGTCTGAACTTCTTGTGTTCAACCCCCAAGCTCTTCCTTCTTTGTGATGGAGAACCTATTTGACTCCTATATATGAGCTTTCCTTTGTGGAGGATTGAATTGGTGGAGGCCCAACTGGAGGGGCTTAGTTTCTCCGTTCCGATATGTGTCCTTACAGAAGTTTGCCACCTATGTGCTTCTGCTGATTATTTTAATAGAAATACTCTTTTCTCATCCAATTGATATCTTGCAAATATTTGAATCACTATTCCATAGGCATATTTGTCATGTATGTTAATGGATTATGCTAATTTATATGCTAACATTATATATTATCAACATATGCTTGTGTATCTTGGTTGTTTAGGACAAGTTGCAGGTATAAAGATTTGGGTCGTGTGCTCAACAGTGGTCTTCTTTGAACTTCTGGATGAGGTAGGCTCTTAGCCTTGTCTTGTTATCATTTCATTTATATAGCATACTTGGGATTAGAGTTGATTTTTGCATGTCATTCCGTCTATTGTGGTTTACTTCTAGCTAAAAAGAGATTTTCCTCATAATAGAATTGGTGACCATACTGGGGAATATGATATCCTTTTTGGTGTTTTGAGTGTTTTTCTCCTTGGTTTGCTCTCTCTTTTCCTAATTTTCTTTGTCACATGTTGCTTGAAAACCTGTTTTTTACCTTGCATCTAAGTTTCCTTGTCCCCTGTTGCTTGAAAGCCTATTTTTTACCTTTCATTTGAGTTTCTTGGCTTAACCATTCCCCTGGCAGTGTTTTTCTTGGTAGACACATTTTTTCCGTTGATAGATGTGTACATAGGCGAGTTGTCTTCCTTTAGGGATCGTATATACACACTTGGTTCTAAAAAAATGACGTACATCATCTCTTAAGTCTTGCTAGCTGAGTTTGATGTTTGCTGGGTGAGTTTTTTTGTTTTTTGAGTCTTGTTGGGTCCCTATTCTGACTGTTAAGTGCCTACAGAGTGATAGGAAGCCTTTGCATTGTTGAATTTGTGGGAGAAATTATTTATTGTCAATTTTTTCATTGGTTGTCCATGCACATTGGGTTGAGTGTTTGCTTCTTGGTATCCTGCTTGGCTTGTCTCTTTTTGCTTGCAGTAGGGTATGCCTGTGAGGTTGTTATTTAGTCCTTGCATTTTCTTTTCTTTATATGGAAAATACAAAAGAATTTTCTTATCTGCATTGTACTTATGGAATTTTCACTTTTGATTACTTTGCATTTATTTTTCACACATTTGGAAAGATTTCATTTCATTTAAATTGTAGATAATTCATTGGAAAGACTGCATTTAGAAGCATACCATCTCTTTGAAATTCAAGACTAGTACTTAGCAACGTTTTTATATTTTCTTGTTTTTATATGTCGAGTCATAATACCATCAGATTCACGATCACACCTCTTCAGTAAGAAGAAGCCATTAAAATTAACACTGATTAAATAAAATTGATTAGAAACGATTTTATTTTTCATAGTAAACAAACAAGTATAGGACATAGGTTCTCGGAATAAGATTTTGTGAGAAAAATTCTCCAAGGATATTAAACTAAACATATGTGTCTGACCAGGAAGTGGTGAAACCCATTGTGTAATCAGTGACTTTAGGAGGCTCCGCTCACACTAGAGTTAAGCATAAGGTCGCGCGAATTTGGTTGTAGAGATAGCCCTCTAATACAGTCCTAGCATCAACGATATTTATGGGGTGCTATTCATATCTAGGGGTCTCGCTAGTGCCTTTACCTTCGTGAGAGGTGATGCTTTCAATATTTTGGGCTTTGTTACCCTGTCCATATGGTGGACTAGAATTGCAACTGCTCTCTTGTGCATTGGTTATATCGTGGTGACTCTAGTTGCTTGACATACATAGACACACTGTAACATCCCCGACCACCCATGCCGAGGCATGCTACACGAGAGAACACTTTTTTTCTCTTTGCGGAACATATTGTAACATACCCAACATCCAATTGAGCTACGCGACATAAAATTTTCGAACTACATGCAATTAAAACATATACACACATAACTATTGTGAAACTTTATATATATAATGTAAACAAACAAATGCATTATGTGATTGCACGGATTCATATTGAAATAACAGTAAACACATACATGCAACATATACAGGCAATACCCATAATTATAAAGACAATTATAACCACACATAGGATAAACCCACAAAAATAAACACGTAAATAATAATGCAGCATGTAAATTTATCACACAGTTGACACTTATCTTGGTAAGAATATCATCAACTACATCTAGACCTTCCACAAACCTACCAACCTTAGACCACATTTCTCATCACTCTCAGTAGTGGGTCACCCCCGAGATGGGACTAAACTCCACCTGGGTAAAGGGATTCCTAACTAGGATAATCGATCATGGGCAACAGGAAAGACTCCGTCACATGTGCCAACTCAAACTAACAACCTACATTCCCTCATTCCCCACATGCCTTTCCCACCCCAAGAAGTGTGCCCCTTCTTTGCTCAATAGTCCTTTGGCTGCCCCACTTCCTTTTTGGGCCTCAACAACAGGTCGGACATGAAGTCTCAGATCCCTATAGATACAGTTTAGCACCTTTAGGAAATCAATTCCCAACAATTCTCTCACCCAGAGAGAAATTTCTCATGGGCTTGACAACCCGCCTCTTCAATATCCCATGGGCATGGCAACCCGCTTCTTCAATCCATTGCCCCAACTAACCAGCTACCCAAACAAGTATGGATATGGATACAGGTTCAACTACAGTGACATGAAGGTATGAGGATAGCTTACTGCATGAGTGCAAGCTCCTGGAATGGATGCATGGATCCTCAAATGATGGAAGGAATGCCCCAAAATGAACTAAGTCACAACAATATGTATGCATGTCCCCAACTTGACACTTGTCATGTTGGGAGCTACTTTGGCCCACTTGTCCCCATCTTTAGAACTTAGGATAAAACAATTATCCATACTTCATACTTTAAGAAATATTAATATAATATTTCTTTTTGGCTTAATCTCCCTAGCTTAGCCCCTTTTCCTTAACTTTTATCCCCCCCTTACCCTAACTAGTGGATTTTAGTCCCCCATACTCTTTTATCATGGTTGATCTATGCGCAATGATGTATTTTATATTAATGTTGAGACATATACAAAAGTAGGCGCACTGGCCTTTGACATCTAGGCTCTTCGGCCTAATCATCACAAAACTGGCTCACCAGCCTATAAAACACAACATATAAACAAAGGCTCCCTAGCCTCAAAATCACGCACACTTAAGTTGTTGCATGCGGTATCTTGGAATGTGCACACTTCCGCATTTTACTGTGTAGTACATGTGCGCACTATGCCATGAAAGGTGCATACAAAAATGATATCAAACAACTCACCAACTTAA